>RXPK01000273.1:244357-551024 GCA_004143645.1 Protaetia brevitarsis
TTATTATACGCATTCTTAATATCAATATAATCGTATTGGAATATGATCATATCTTAAAATAATCTATAGCGTCGAAAGTATAGAGATTGAGTTAGTTAGAAATTATATAAATACATAAGATCACAACTGGAAACGTTTATAAACATTGATATGATCCGTTAAAGAAAAGAGGTTTATTTGTACAGTTGGACCTCCATTAAGCCCTATATTTTTCTCACAGCTTTGAATAGATTCGTAAATAAATACATTGAGATAATTAACAGCATTCACATATTTCGTGTAGTTTGGAGTTCCCATACGCTTGGCATTACCTTTCTAAATAGCGAAGAAAATCGGGATCTATTCCATAATTAATGTAAATTCGCCTGAAAAGTTTCTACCTTTTATACCCCTCATTCTTATGCACAACGGGGAGCATCTGTTGAATCCCGACAAATACACTGACAGCTGTTAAGGTGGAAACTTTATTAAAATAGTGTTACGAGGGTAAGAATTAAAAATTTACAATAAAAACCATACTTTTAAAAGAATATTTTGTACATAGAGGCAAGTTTTAGGCGATCATTAACGGTCCAATTGAATTCCTAAACACACAATAAGTAATTGAAGCAGAGAGAATTATAATACAAGATTTTAGTGCAAATGAGCATAAACTTCTAGTAATTATGAGCGGATAATTTCCAGAAGATGCGAGATAATAACTGGAAACAAAGCCATGTTGAATTTTTTTTTTGTGTTTTATCGGTCTATTACTCATAAATTCCCTTTTGGATGCGTACTTCAACATATGTCCGATTTCAGAGTCTATTGTTTTGATGGGCTGCTCTGTTATAAGCGAAAATGTACTAATCCCGCTATTGAGAGTTTCTTGAATTTATGCGCTACAAATTAAAAAAAGATTACTCAAAAATGTCATGGTTATACAGGGCGACAAAACTTTAAGCGCTGATTCCTGATTTATTTTGGATTAATAAAAGTTCAGGAAGAATATATGTAAAAATCGCTTAGTCTAAAGTTGTACAACGTTTAATAGCAGTAACACAATTAATGTTTATTATAAATTAACAAATCATTAGTAAATAAATTACGTATACTAATGTGAAAAGACCGCCCCCAACTGCAATACAAGCTTCTTCCCCCTGGATGACTGGCGATCGTTTAAAAATCAGGTATTTGAATTGTTTGAAAGCTGCGATAATTAGAATTTCTCAGTTCATCGCATTTTCAATGGAGTATAAAACTAATGATTAAGGTGACCCCGTAAAAAAATCCAAAAATTTAATCTGGACCGAGGAGGCACGGTTGTGACCTCCCGTCTATCACCGATCTGGATATCAATATTGTCAAAAACTCGCGAGCAACTAAATAAAATGCGCTGGAGCACGCGTCTGCATAAAATATTTGTACTCTAATTCAAACGGAACTTTCTTCCAGAGTAAGGTAGTCCTTTCAAAAAAAATTGCGGTATATCCTCGCCATTAACCGATAGGTAAAATGAGGACTATCAGTGATCTCCCAGCAATCGGCCCACACATGACAGAGAATTGAGTGAGACGCGTTCACTAGTAGTGCGGATATTCTCGGCTCGTATGTGACATTATGAAATTATAATGATTTCTAGAGAAAGTAGCTGTCGGTGAGATATTTGAGCCAAATGGTCAGGATTTTGTGCGATTTTGTGTTGCATCTTGACAAAAAACATCTTTGCGGAAAATCTGCCGGCAAAGTGCCTGACCCGTTGAATGTGAATGGATAACAGTTGTCTTCACATACTCCCAAAATGTGGTCTGACAATGTTCAAAACAAACGCAATTTTTCTGGTGCTCTTTAGTAGGATGTTCCTCAGTTCAGTGTTCTGCTGATATGATAGCTTTGGCTATCGAAATGTAAAATTTATTATTTACTACTAGACAGTCCCTTCGCCAGTGCCAATTATATTTATTTATATTTTATAAATATTTAAAAAATATTAAATCTTGCTTGAATATTAGTTAATAATAATATATAGCATAAAAATATTATAGAAATAATATTAGGAAAACATTTAGAAAATATATATGTTATGTAGCATTAATAATCTTTTTATTGCAATGTTTTCTCAATATATTTTTCATAACTCTGCAAGAATATTTGCTTGTGTAATTTCTGTAAAATACTTATTTCATATAAAAAAAAGAATTTTTGCTTTTGTACATTTGGTGCGTAGGACGAATAATATAAAATGGGTAAAATATGCATGCATATTAAGTAGGTATGTACCTATTTAAATGATACGTTTAAAAGATAAATTAGATAATATATATCTAATATGATTTAATTAGTATCTAAGTTGAGCGCCTGTATACTTTTCTACTAATATATCTGCGTTTGTATTATATATTTGTAATATTTGTAAGGTTGAAAGTCAACACACACCCTCGAATTCATTACGGTGCGGTGTATACATCATTTAGTATTGTTCATGCGTCTATGGATTAGAAAACATGAAATGCGTACGCGCACGTGATATCATCAACATTTTCATTCGTTTGTCCGTTAACATGTTGTAGTTTATAATAGATATACGATTAGGCAGATTAGGGTTAACTGTGTAATTAATCTGTGCGGGGGTGTTTTAAAGTTTTTGTGGTGACTACGAGTAAGCAAACTTTGAACATGTCATGGCATTTATAAGATAATTGGAAAGCTCAATATCGCTATGTACAGAAATCGTTTAATAATATAATTGTAGAATTTATGGCATCATATATGTACTGCATCTACCAGATAAATTGCTAGTTGATTTGCTTAAGAGATTCATCTCGGTAGATAAGCGTCCATAAACCTCAAATAGAGGTGAGATATACGTGGGTGTGTTTTATTGTTTGTACGTAGAATGTTTTCAAATATTATGAAATAAAGTAAAATAAGTATGGTAAGTATTAGAATGTAGCTACCACTCAATTATTGTAAATGCTCCAAATGTATTAAGTTAGGTGTTGATAATGTTGTACGATGTTTTATTCATGGTGTGATCTAATACAATTGGCATTGTTTTTTAGAGGCCACAAGGAAACGCCATGAGAAGCGCCATACCGTTAAGATATGAAAAAGCCATGGGTTGTACCTGGCACCAGCCAAGGCTAGACTTAAAAAGTAGATTTTCTTTTATTGGTTTATTCAAAATAAAAATGATAATAAATACGTTTGTTTTTTATTTAGAACACTGTCAATTAAAAAATAGTGATTAATTTGATAAACCTTCAGTATGCCTTAAAAGATGCCAGAATTATTGATTATTAACTTGTATGGTGAGTGTGAAAAAACAAGTTCTTGCCTTTTAGACAACTCTATGTATGTTTCAACTTTAGACGTTATACATTCTAAATAATCAAGAACACTTTTAGTTCATTTTGACAAATTAAATAGATTACATAAACAAATCTCAATTTTCATACAAATATTTTACAAATATTTTAGAAAAAATATTGCGCTTACATTAATTTAAAAAATGGAATAAATATTTAATTGAATATTTTATCTATATTTAGAAAAAAATATGAAAAATATATTAAAAACCTCTCACGAAAATATTTATAGAATATATTTTTAAAAATATCTATGTAATATTTCTGGCTGTTAGGGTCATGTCATCTAACCTCACTTTTTGCAGATTCTCGGCATATTTTTTAAATTTGCCGCCATACTAGTGGTCACGTGACGTGTGTCAAAATAGATTTTGGGGTTTCTAGACGTGCACAACCTATTCCCCCCAAAAAAGTTTTAGTATATTTTAATAATAAAAAAAAATGTCCCATATATTGCAATATTTATGCCGGTCACTGTATAAACAGCTACACCGGATAAACGCCAGGATCTCCATTGAAACTTTTTTTTCTATCTCTCACCGTTTAAAAAAGTTATTTTGGATAAAAGGAATTCGGAACGGATTTCAAAGTCGAATCGCACGTCCTAAAGTTAAAAGTTCCGTAACAACAAAAGTGTCCGGGGTGAGTAACACCCCATGGGCTCTCTAATTTCATTAAAATCAGCGATTTACAATTCGCGAGGTTCCTGTGGTCAGTCGGGCCGGCTTTCAGCACACATTTTCCGCGCCCACACTCTGCGTGCGTGCGAAACAATCGCGTTGAATCGTCTGACCGCCGCGCTACTAGCTGCTAGCTAGCCTGGGATGTGTGACAGCGCGGACGCCAGCGTTCATGAATGAACCTCTCTAGTAGAACGGCGCGGGCATTTCCGCGAGATCACCACGAGTGACGCTTCAGTTTAGTACATAATACAACGTATTTACGTTCGTATACATACGTTTTCTGTCGCGTTTCGCGCGCGCGATTTAAGCTCACCCCCGCGAGCTGTGATCGTCCGGCATCGCTTTTTTAACCGCGACGGAACTTCTATTCGGTTGACCAATATAGTTTCAGTGTTATAACTGAAAATTTCGGCAAGCGTCCCCCTTAACTAGCGGAAATAGAAGTCCCAGGCGCCGCACGAACCCCGCAGAACAGACGCGGTGGTGGGGGGCGAGAATTGGACGGACGACGCGGCTTTGACGCGTCTGGTGGTGGGGTTTAGCGGGCCTCAGTCGGTTTGCGTACGTTTCGGTGTAAAGCTCGACAGAGTGTACCGCTTTTTTTTTGTTGTTGGTTGGTTGGTTGTATACGAACCTTTCAGTTTTCCGGATTCTTTCAGTTTCCGTTCAGCGCATACCTAAACCACCCCTCGCATCATCATCCCTTAATATTCTACCCCTTAACGTTCGCGGAACATCGACTACCGACTTTTAAACGAACAGAAATCGTATCTTCAAGTTAGTGTTTGAGAGCTTTCAGATTATTTACAGTTTTCCGGCGTGTAATATAAATATTTGCAACTAAAGACTGTGAGTTTTGATCCAGTGAAATTGTGTGCCCCGATAAACCGAAAAAAGAGCTTTCGATTTAAGCTTTATTTAATAACCACGTAACAGAATTTGGATTTGTTTTTATGTATATAAGCATATATAAGTGGCGGTAAAAGTTTTCTTTTTGTCATCGCACGACCCTATATTATTATACAAAAATTGATTTGGATTTGTGTTTTTTGTGCGTCCTGTAACAAGTTATTTTTACGTATTTGTCGAGGATTCGTGATTACAGTGTGAAACGTACTGCTGAAACAGAACCAATCCCACAAGGTAGGATTCTACATGAGAGTATATAATTATTTAAACTTAAAAGTTGATGATGCGCTTAAACTAGATGTCGATAAAATCCTAAATACTGCGCCAATATATTTCTTCAAATAAGCTCCAAAACATTTGTGGTTCTCATCTAATTCCATATAAGCTTTATGAAATAAATAACGTGGAAAAAACTAAATAAAGATTAGGTGTAATGCCCAAAGGATTTGGCTAAACAATTAAAATATTTTATTTATTGCCCTTAGCTAAGTGTATATCTTTGTCTATAAAAATAATCAAATAAGCACCATTCATTGATTTGGATTCGTTTGTAAGCAAGCGAATCTACCATCTTCTGATGCATACAAAAGTAAAAAAGATAAAAGACATCAGCTTTGTCTATCAAAATAATCAAATAAGTACCATTCATTAATTTGGATTTGTTTGTGAGCAAGGGAGTCTACCATCTTCTGATGCATACAAAAGTAAAAGAGATAAATTAAAAAACATCCGTTTTGTCTATAAAAATAGTCATTCATTGATTTGGGATTCGTTTGTAAGCAAGCGAATCTACCATCTTCTGATGCATACAAAAGTAAAAAAGATAAAAGACATCAGCTTTGTCTATAAAAATAATCAAATAAGTACCATTCATTAATTTGGATTTGTTTGTAAGCATGGGAGTCTACCATCTTCTGATGCATACAAAAGTAAAAGAGATAAATTTAAAAAAACATCCGTTTTGTCTATAAAAATAGTCATTCATTGATTTGGATTCGTTTGTAAGCAAGGGAATCTACCATCTTCTGATGCATACAAAAGTAAAAAAGATAAAAGACATCAGCTTTGTCTATAAAAATAATCAAATAAGTACCATTCATTAATTTGGATTCGTTTGTAAGCAAGGGAATCTACCATCTTCTGATGCATACAAAAGTAAAAAAGATAAAAGACATCAGCTTTGTCTATAAAAATAATCAAATAAGTACCATTCATTAATTTGGATTTGTTTGTAAGCAAGGGAGTCTACCATCTTCTGATGCATGCAAAAGTAAAAGAGATAAATTCAAAAAAACATCCGTTTTGTCTATAAAAATAGTCATTCATTGATTTGGATTCGTTTGTAAGCAAGGGAATCTACCATCTTCCGATGCATACAAAAGTAAAAAACATAAAAGACATCAGCTTTGTCTATAAAAATAATCAAATAAGTACCATTCTTTAATTTGGATTTGTTTGTAAGCAAGGGAGTCTACCATCTTCTGATGCATACAAAAGTAAAAGAGATAAATTAAAAAACATCCGCTTTGTCTATAAAAATAGTCATTCATTGATTTGGATTCGTTTGTAAGCAAGGGAATCTACCATCTTCTGATGCATACAAGACTAAAAAAAGATAAATTAAATGACACAAACTTTATTTTTTTTTTATATATAACGAATTAATGCATTTCTGTTAATAACTGTAATAATTAAGAGAAATTTCTTTCCCAAGAAAATTATAACAAAAAGTATACATTTTAGTTAAGCCTTTTTTTGGTAACCGCTAAGTTTGTCATTCCTCTGGATTGTTACAATTTAGCTTAATACGAAACCAAACAGATATGACGCCAATACCACTACTGTGTCAATGCACAAAACATCCTTTTTCAACCAAACAATGAAATAAGTGTACAAAAAGTTTAAAGTTTCTGTCATATGCCCAGTCTTCTTACGAAGAATTCGCGTTTATAGTTGTCTCACAAGCAGTGTAAGATCATTCCTTTGGTAAGCACAAAATGCTGAAATTATTTTCTTCTAGGAAGGATATTTGTAAATGTTATTAGAAACATAAAACCTAAAAAAAACTAGTTACCCAAACGGAAAAAAAAGGCTAGGGGATATCAACATGTGGTCTCAGCGAAGTATATTAAAATTTATTAAAAAACATCATTCCTCTGGAAAAGAGATGACCAGAGGAATGATTTACTTTCCAGAGGAGTGACAGCTTTACAAATAAATATATGCTTGCTATTGTTCAAGCAGACCTACAAGAAGATAATAAAGTTAAAGTAAAATTTAGATGATAAACAGGCTCCTCAAGAAATCTCTCATATATCTTCTGCAGTTTCTTCTCAAGGAGATATAATATTTTCTTTCGCAAAAAATACTCCAGTTTTCAACAAGGATGATAGTATTATGTCTTCTTGGTAAATTTGGCTTCTTTCGTTTTTTGAATAATAAACTAAATTTTATAAAGAAATTTTAATAATGTTTAGCAAAAAAGCCATAGATTGAACCGTATTCTTATTATACCTACAAGTTTTTGTAGTTCTCTCAAAAAAGAAAAGGTAAAATCAATTAAATAGTTTGATACTCTCATATGATTTCATATTACGAGCCTCAATTAGTATCAGCAAACTTATTTGCAGTAAAATTGACTATTAATCCTAAATACTGCACCAACAATGAACACCGAACAATAAATTTTTCCCAAAAACCTTTTTTTTCAACCCCCTAATTCAGTAAGCCTATTTCTTCGCATACTTTCGATAATGCTTTTACTTTAACTTCTGTTTCCTCTTTGATAACTTGGAAAATACTAATTTATTCGTCTTGAAATTGGTAAAATTTTGTTTTCAGAAGTTTTCTGAATATGTGTTGGAGATGTATATTATCTTTAAAACAATTTATTTGCAATGGTAAACGGCTATCTGCCGATATTGACTTTTAAAATACTGCGCTTTCTTTATGTCGCTTTTTCTCTCAGAAATTGATGAATATTCGGAAACAATTTTTCCAATATTTCATTCTGAAAAGTAGTTAACTGGAAGGTGTTCCGAAAGGATTTTTCAAAATTTAAATCTGATCGTGTTTCATGATGAAAATCGTGCAAAAAAAATCTCCATTTTTTTTTTCTCTGGCTCCAGATTTTTTTTTTTGCTTCTCTTAGGAGCGATCCAAAAGACAAAGCAGTGATATGGGGCATTTTAACCATGTATGTTTTGCAAATTAATTTGTCAAGAAAGTGGGTTGCATTTTGATTTTTAATTAACAGCGAAGTGGGGACAAACGTTGAACAAATTAGTAAGGTTTGAGAGTGGCTCTATTTTGACTTTTGATTAAATGATATGTGGATTAATCGTTCATTAAAAGATTGAAAAGGAATGTGGATGATTTGTTCAAGTGGAGATGAGTCAATTTGTGGAAATATCAACAGTCATAAAAGTACTTCTTAGATTTTGTTGTGTTGAACCAGGTTCGGACTTTTTCTTCATTTAAACGGAGATGTGCTAATTTTCGCTCCAAATTCAAAATACTAGGTAGCTTTGGAGTTGAGCTAATTTTTTTTTTTAATTTTAATAAATTAATAAAGTTAGGGGTGGCTTGATCTAAAGGTTATTCCCATTTACTAGCTAACTAATTCAACTAAGACTGCATCTCGTTTTGCAATTGAGAGTAATTTGGTACTTCTATTGGTGTTAACAAAGAAAAAGTGTGTTTGCAGAAGGTTTTCAGTTGGTATTCAGTTAGTAAAGTATTGTATTTGGTATAATATATATCTCTCTCTCTATATATAGTGATCGATGCGTTATATCATCTTTTTATATTGCTGCAACATAACAATTATCAAAGAAATAGACGTTAAAAGCATATTGTAACTACCGGGGATTTACCAGATTTTAAAATCATACAACCATCATTAAAACTCTACTTGCTTTTTATAACTTTTATTATAACGCAACACGGTGACAATAAAACGCAAAGCATGTGATTTCGTCAATCACGAATTTTAGCATTTTCTTAACTGCTTAAACAAACATATTTACCACACACAATACACTTATTTAAATCGCAATTTTCTAATACAAATATATACTCTTAAATACATTTACATGTAACAGGAATACACGGCTAATAGGAACTAATTTTTCAACAGTGCCGAACCATTGTCACACTTTCAATGAGGCCAATTTTATTACGCATTAGCACTTTGTCGTTTGCTGGAAGAAAATTTTAAACTAAAATATTTGTTATTACAATTATCGCTTAAAAATCCGCATGCAATTGTTAGAATGTAAAAAAATGTGTATATAAAAAAAGACATATTAAACGTATTTTTGAAAGTATTCGTGACAATGTTTCTAATAACATTAAATTTTCGATTTTTTTTTATAAATGAAACCGGTATATAAAAAACATATTATAGAGACACATTTTTCTTAGTAAAAATCATTTTTCTTTTTGATAATTTTCTACTTAGAATGAGGGTTTAGAAATATTCCCATAATACATGTATTTTACGTCAATTTTAATGGAAAATGTCTATTTCTTAGAAAAAAAATCTAACATTGTAATCTTACTAATGTAAGAAACGTATTAATATCTCTCAGGAAAAACTTTTTATTACAGTTTAGAAAATTTCAGTTGAAAGTGGTAAAGAAATCAGTCAGACATGGTGTTTAATCACACGTGGTTCTATTTTCTTGTTATTTTGGAACTAACATACTGTTATAGTCAAGTCTGTTATACGCATTCTGCTACAATTTGTACATGGAATATCCGAAACAACTTACATACACGTTGGAATTAATTCAAGAGATATTATTATTAAACTGTGTTATCACAACAATTTCCTCATTGCACACCCGGTGCTGGGTTTTGATTCATATTTTCATATTTCATTCATATTTTGTTTGTCTTTTATGTAGATATTAAATTCCAACTAAATAACCTCTACCAGAGCAGATTCATTTCGACGATATTTTCCTTTTTTTGTTAGGATAAACATCAGAAATACTGAACAAACTAGATGGTTTGATAAGTTTAACCTTATATGTTTCAAATATCCAGTTTGGGTGAAATTACTATAAAGTGCTATAAAGATTTTAGTGTATAGAAATTTTTATGTTTAGAAAACACATTTTCCTTTTTTCTAAATCAATTAAAAGTTCTATATAATTATTGTAAATCTGATTCCTGATATCGTTCGCTTCCAGAAAGAATTCAAAGGGTTGAATGTATCATCAAGTGCGCATTTCCAAACATTGTTCCAAGAACAGCGCTACACAGTCATTTATAAAATAATAACTGCAGCACACGGCAAGGAGCATAGAAATATCGGCAGTCTATTTTTGTAAATGCGAGTATCAAAAGCGCTTGGGAATACATTAACATACCGCGATTAATGATGAAGTGAGCAATAGCGTTTCTATTTTATGGGAAGAGATATTAGGAGAGATTGTATCCATCCAACAGCGGTGCAGGATTATCTGCATTAAACGATGGATTATATGCGTATTTGTTTTAAGTGTTAATGAGAGAATGAATTTACAGACATGGTAAATGAAAATCGTTTGAAGTTGAACAACAAAAAAAAGACATTTTTGTTGTTCTAAAATAATCATTAGAAGTGACATTAGATGTCAAACTTCTCCTAGATCCCTCACCACAGTTGTACGTAGAAATTTACTCAATATTCAAAAACAATTGAACAGCAAAATACAGCCACCCTTACCTGTCCTAATTTCAACCATCTCCCAGTTACAAGTTTCTTGTTTAAAAATTAACCAATCTTCGTGTATGTAAAAAGGCCCATTTAAATTTACCACCCGATAAACAGAAGCAAAACCGAGCTAACAAATCAAAAGCGATCCAAGATGGAACTTGAAGTATTCTCATTTACATTATAGGTTGATTTTTCGATGTTTTACAAGTTTTATATGCACTATTATTCATATCCCCAATAAAAATCGACATTGTACTGGTGAGAAATCGAAAAGGACCCAAGAAAAGCAACTTGCAGTACTCCCATTTGCATGCGAGATTGATTTTTTGGTGTTTCACAGGTTTTTTTTTATATATTGCTGTTTATAATCCCAATAAAAATCGGTATTATACTGTTAACAAATCAAAAGGGACCCAAGAAGGGGAACCTGTTGTACTCCCACTTGCATTAAAGAGTAATAGTTCGATGTTTTACAGGTTTTTTATATACACGGCTATTCATATTCCCTATAAAAATCGACATTACACTGGTAAAACATCGAAAAGGACCCAAGAAATGGAACCTGCAGTACTCCCATTTGCATTATAGATTATTTGACGTTTTACGGGTTTTTTTTTTTATACACCGCTATTCATATCCCCAATAAAAATCGACATTACACTGGTAAAAAATCGAAAAGGACCCAAGAATGGGAACCTGCGTACTCCCATTTGCATTACAGATTCATTTTTCGTAGTTTTACAGGTTTCTCTATACATCTCTATTCATATCTCCAATAAAAATCGACATTATACTGGTGACAAATCGAAAAGGACCCAAGAAAAGGAACCTGCAGTACTCCCATTTGCATGCTAGATTGATTTTTTTGGGGTTTCACAGGTTTTTTTTATACATTGCTGTTTATAATCCCAATAAAAATTGGTATTATACTGTTAACAAATCAAAAAGGACCCAAGAAGGGGAACCTGTAGTACTCCCATTTGCATTAAAGAGTAATAGTTCGACGTTTTACAAGTTTTTTTATATACACGGCTATTCATATTCCCTATAAAAATTGACATTACACTGGTAAAAAATCGAAAAGGACCCAAGAAATGGAACCTGCAGTACTCCCATTTGCATTATAGATTATTTGACGCTTTTCGGGTTTTTTTATACACCGCTATTCATATCCCCAATAAAAATCGACATTACACTGGTAAAAAATCGAAAGGACCCAAGAAAGGGAACTTGCAGTACTCCCATTTGCATTACAGATTCATTTTTCGTAGTTTTACAGGTTTTTCTATACATCTCTATTCATATCTCCAATAAAAATCGACATTATACTGGTAACAAATCGAAAGGAACCCAAAAAAGGGAACCTGCAGTACTCCCATTTGCATTAAAGAGTAATAGTTCGATGTTTTACAGGTTTTCTATATATACGGCTATTCATATTCCCTATAAAAATTGACATTACACTGGTAAAAAATCGAAAAGGACCCAAGAAATGGAACCTGCAGTACTCCCATTTGCATTATAGATTATTTGACGTTTTACGGGTTTTTTTTTTATACACCGCTATTTATATCCCCAATAAAAATCGACATTACACTGGTAAAAAATCGAAAAGGACCCAGGAAAAGGAACCTGCAGTACTCCCATTTGCATTACAGATTCATTTTTCGTAGTTTTACAGGTTTTTCTATACATCTCTATTCATATCTCCAATAAAAATCGACATTACACTGGTAAAAAATCGAAAAGGACCCAAGAAAGGGAACCTGCAGTACTCCCATTTGCATTACAGATTCATTTTTCGTAGTTTTACAGGTTTTTCTATACATTTCTATTCATATCTCCAATAAAATCGACATTATACAGGTAACTAATCGAAAGGAACCCAAGAAAGGGAACCTGCAGTACTCCCATTTGCATTATCGATTATTTTTTCAACGTTTTAGAGGTTTTATATACACACACACAACTATTCATTTTCCCAATAAAACCGACCACTATACTGATATATATCCGTTATTATCGCTAACAAATCACACCTAAATATTTGAATATCTGTTATATTATAACAACACAATTGCATAAAACCGAGAGAAGAAAAAAAAACGGTTCTATTATACGTGAATTCCTAATTCGATTAGATGGGCCGGTTTTTTTTTTTGTTATTGGCAAATTTGCGCCTTTCCACTAATCGAAATCAGAACGCTACTCTTAAATTTTTAACGTCAGAGAATTTTTAGCGACATTAGCGCTAGAAGTTTATAGAAGATTTGGCTAAAAATCGCGAGCTAAAAATAGCGGTAATCTAACGAATAATACCAGCAGCGTTAGATGACTGTACATATATGGATATTAATTATGTAAAAATTGTTACGCAAACAGTGAAAAAGCGAACGATTATCGTGTAAAGAAAATACTCCATTAACGACTCGACTATTCCGCCTAGTAACGTTATGCATCGTTATACTTGTTATTACTTAATGTTGACAAAGTCTAAAGACATACACAGGGCGGGTAGATACTCGCAAAAGATCTGCATGTGGTCACATGTTAAATTAAAAATATTGCTTTCCAGTTATCAATATAGTTTTAGGCCTGGAGTGTCCACTGCAGATGCTGTTTATAATTAAATATACATATTCGAAAATATCACAACAACAAACAAATGACTGCCACCACATTCTACGACCTATCTAAAGCTTCTGATTGTATATCCCACTCTATTCTTCTTTGCAATCTTGAAAGGTATAGCTTTAGAAGTAAAGTTAGTGATTGATTTCGCTCATACTTAGCTGATCGCCGTCAATATGTAAGGTTGAAAGTCGATAAAGACTTCGTTAATTCAAAAGTTAGCAGAGTCGTGTGTGGTGTGCCGCGGGACTCGGTGCTGAGGCCAACATTATTTGTAATAACAAAAAATACTCCAAACTGTGGTACTGGTAATGGTAACGCTGTAAACAAAGTAGTTTGTGGTGAGGGGTTTAGGAGAAGTTTACAACATTATTTGTAATATTTATTAATGACCTGGTACATGCTGCTCGCCAATCACACACGGTTCTTTTCGCTGAAGATACTTTCCTTACGTGGCATACCTTTAATCACGAGGATTTGGAAAATTTTATAAATACTGACTTCCCTAAAGTCTAGGAGTGGTTCGGTGGAAAGAAAATCATCCTTAAGACTAATAAAATTGAATTATAAACATCAAATTAAATTAACATATTTATTAATCACAGTCTTTAGTTTAATTTTTGGGGGATTGATGTGGATGCCGGCTTGGGGTGAGTCGGGTACATGCAACAGCTGTTTAGGAGCTTACCATCTTCTTGCTATACTCTTAGAGTTATAAGACAGAATCTTGGTGAGCATGTGGCAAGAACAGTGTACTTTTTTTTGAGTTACGCATGAGATATTATTGTCTTCCTTGCTGGGATTTCACTACTACAACAAACTTATTAGAAATCTTCTAGTTGCAAAAGCTGGCAATACGCGTGGTCGCATGGTGTGGACGCCAGAGCCCATTGTAGGCCCTTATTTGTTCCTCATATTTTTTTTTTTACTTTGTACACTTTTATTTTATCTGTGGGTCATTGAGTATTGTGTATAAACATGGAAATAGTAAATAGAAATACTTATGGATTCAACATTAATTCTTATAATATCCGTACCTGCAATAATATTAATCGAAATGATTCAAAAGACCAACATCTCTCTTTATTACATGGATTTATATTTATTCAATAAACGTCCTTCTTTGATAGTAGATTCTCCTAATTTAAATACATTTTGCCACATAAACTGCAGGCTGTATTGCTGAAACAAGCATTCTACTCATTTGAGGAATTTATTAATTATAAATTTTGAATCGTCTTTTCGTTGTAAACGTATATATTTGTTAATGTGTACCTTTTGTGTATATTTTTACATTTTTTATTTAATTGAAATAATTATTTTGTATTATCAGTATTTAATTAGTACATTTTAAATGTCAGACAACTACACTGTAAAAAAAAGTTGCAGTAAAATTACATGTAAAATCGTTGGTAACAAAGTTGCCTACAATTTTACGGGTAAATTTGCTTCATAAGGTAAAATTTCTACCATTTAGTAAATTTCACATGCCGATGTGTTTTTCAAAGATTGTACTGTAAAATTGGTATGTAATATTATTATATGAACTCTATATTTACCGAACACTGAAGTAATTTTCATATGTATTTTTATAAAGAGAGCAAGCAACTTACCTAATTCTTTTATAGCACCTAATAGGTCATACTGAATCGCTCAACCAGGGATCAAGAATGAACACGCTAACGCGAAACCTACGATTGTTTGACAAACGAATAGAATTACCTACGTGCACAGATAAATAATCCAACAACCAATCACATTGCGGCGTATGAATTTCCTATTTTCCATGATATCTATAGTTTTACCCGAAAATTCAAATAAAAACAAATAAATATAAAAGATCCTCATATTTTTACAGCAACATTAATAGCTCACTAGTAAAATTACTTTTAAAGTGCACTAAATACCCCAAAAAAATGTCAATTTTACACTTTTAAGTAAATTTTGAGAGTAAATACAAAATTGTATATGTTTTTTTCTGTATTTTCCTTTTGAATTTTTATTGTGATAAATTCACAACGTTATTACATGTAATATTCCTGATTTACCATGGCAAAATTACTGTAATTTTTACAGCGAGGACATGAATTATTATAATACCCGCCACTTATATTTTGAAATGTATAGTATGCATTAAAGAACATATTGCATAACTGATATAACTGAAAGACATGCACGATTTAACACAAACCTGCAAATACCAACATAGATGCATAATTGCAGAAATCTCAGCCTGGAATACTTGGAAGCTAACCGAAAGAGCCTTTTTAAGCGTCTTTGCATATATTGTAGTCCATTTTAGAGCCGTCTGTATACCAGTTCGAGTCCACTCTTACATAGGGTACCTTTCTTCCAATCCTTTTTATCTGGTATCATAGATTGAATGGTTGAACCATGGCATCACATGACATTCCCAAAAAGAAGGGTGTCTTCTTAAGTTCATTTAACAGTTTTTGATGATCAACACCGTGCGATTTACTTATTGCTGATTGACTGTGCATAAGTCTATGCACTGTAGTTTTGGCAGTTTCTTGTATAAGTCATGATAATAATTCATGCCTTGGCATTCCCAACAGATTTCGCCAATCACAGGTGCATCAGGTCCAGCCACGAGTTATTATGGACGCTTGCGCGTAAGTAAATATATAGCGGTAGCAGGTTTAGAATTACTTCCATCGCGAGCTACTGATACAGGCATAACACGCATACACGCCAACCTTTGTGTACCACTTTCGTGTTTTGGTCGACCATGTTTGGGCCACTATACTACTGCTCCATGCGTAATCATGGGTGATTATTATGTATAACCACAGAGTCATCAAGAGTTAAGGCCGCAATTCCTGCCACACAGCTTCTTGCACCTATCTAGGGCGATCGTGGCTTTTCTGGTTGTATTTTGGATGCGTGGATTTCATGTAAGTATTTGATCAAACCACTTCCCAAGTTATTTTGCCTCTTTCACATATGGAATCCCTTCACCCCCTATCACTAGTGGTTGTACACTGTTGAAAATTTTAACACTTTTTTGACTAATTTAATAGTCAGGAGAGGTCCACACTCTTTTCGTGTTATTTTGTCGAGAACTATAGAAGTTTAAATTTGACGAGCAAAGATAGTCAAGTATTGTCTATTGCTAAGGGGTTATTTTGTCCAACTGACACGTGGAATTATAAAATACTTTACACATTTTATTTGATCTAGACTGGACAAATTTACTAGCTGTTTAACTAAATGAATGCGATCTATTGGGTGTTTTAACATCATTTTCTAAACACAACGTCTTTTTAATATGCAACTCCTATTTCTTAGTGCTATAATATTCTCTCTTTAAGACGTTTTCTCAATTATAAATATGCAAAACCACTCATTCACAAGTTTTGGTTTCAACTAAACGTACCAATTTTAAAATGATTTTTTGAGAACCATTATAAAATTAAGTGAATGTTTATGCTATTTGATTCAAGTCTAAACTAATTGCGTAATAATAGATGTTCCCAATACATTCTTTAAGATGTTGAAATTTTTATGCCCACTGGAATTAACGTTTAATAACACGAAGGTTACACTTTGCAAGTCAGTCACATTTGGTGGTTGTTTGGATATGTTAATACGGAGAATCAAACACGAAAACAGATACAACGTGCAATGCAGGTGGTGCGTATAATGCAATACTGTATTAGAATAGGTGGGGTTTCTATATTTCTATCCGAGGGAAAAATTCTGATTGGTTGACGCTTCTGAATGTCTAGAAAAATAGTCAATCCTCATATCTGAACAAAGAATTCACACGAAATTCTAGTCATTTCTGTTCTATTCAATACGCGTAGTCAACTCGTCTGGCAAGTTTGAAAAATCAACACTAAAATATTTGACTAGCGCAAAATTAACGCCAACACCGTAATATTTTCAACAGTGTAGGTCCTCTAGTAGCGTTCTTTTCCTTGTGGGCGTGACAACTAATGTTTTCTGGACCATTGACTGTTGACGCCATTTCTCAACTGTGTTAGCACTCCAGCAGAATCTTTGGAAACTGCTCTTTAATGGTTATTATAAGGGCGTCAGCATACCCTAGGCAGTGAAATACCTTTCTGGTCAGTTTTCAAATTAGGCAGTCCATTAGTCGTTCTGCTAGTAGCTTCGTCCACTGGTAGTTTCACTAATTGCGGATCTAATTATCCTTCTTTCCAAGCTAGCTCTTACTGCTTTCGCCTTTCTGAAGCAGCTGAAGATATAGCATCATTCAGTTATGGCTCTATAGGAGTTAGTTTTATAATAGTTTCGAATATATGGTAATTGTTGTTAAGTATATCGATATGATTAAATTAAGTAGTTTTTTTTTTGGTCTTAAAACCGGTCAAGAAACAATACATATAATTTTAATAAACGAGAATTTTATTCAGTTGCTTGTGGGAATGATAAATATCGTCACAAAAAAAAAAAATAAAAATAAATAGAATATAAACAGTACTAATAACAATTTGTTTATACCAAACCGCGAAAAACATATTTTCCCACCGATAATAAAATGCCGCAGAAAATCCACGAGTGGTATAAGCTTATCGATAATATAAATTAATAAGAGAATAAAGTTACCGAAACACGTAATACGATTCAACATGGTTTTTAAACAAATATTATTTGTCTTGTTTAAACCTCAACGTACAATACTAATATATAGCCACATTCTTGAATAAATTAGAATTTAAAAATCAACATTGTCTTCTCACAATAATAGCGAAACGTTTATTAATTCAATGTAGAATAAATTAATGCATTCGTAAACGAATTTTTTTTTTTTTCATCTCCGACTGTAACGATATTTCTGTTTAATCACTTGATTCGATTGATTAAGTATTTCCTGACTTTCAACTTCCACATTTTTAGCGTAGATAATGTAACACAAACGTAGCCACCAGACTCAAAAACTGCTGGCCTGCGAAGCCCGATAAAGAAATAAAATTGTTCTTAACTGCGAACCAATTAGTATTATATTACTTGTATATGTATGTTATTATAAGTTCCTTTTCTCCTAATCACTCGACTGTAGATTTCTACTTATATATTTATTATAATTAGTTTCTTCGTCAGCAATTTTTCTCATTTTATCTTGTGATATAAATTCTTCCTGTTTATGGTTTTAATTACGAAAGGGAAAATTGAAAACAAATGGGAATTATAGTAGTTGTTTATTTTATATAATACCAAAGTCTGATTTTAAACATTCACAAGCTGGGGCTTTTAATTAAATTTTCGTTTTCCTAAAGATAAGGTAAAGTATATTGTCATTAAACTACACTGTAAAAATTTACAGTAATTTTGCCATGGTAAATCAGGAATATTACATGTAATAACGTTGTGAATTTACCACAATAAATCATGTACATTTTGTTTTACATGTTTTTTTCTAGGATATTTAACATGGAAAAAGAAATTTCGGTAAAATTTATAGCTTTTTCATGTTTAAGTTTAAGATGTAACAAAAATTCAAAAGGAAAATACAGGAAAAAACATGTACAATTTTGTATTTACTCTCAAAATTTACTTAAAAGTGTAAAATTGACATTTTTTTTTGGGGTCTTTAGTGCACTTTTAAAAGTAATTTTACTAGTGAACTATTAATTTTGCTGTAAAAATATGAGGATCTTTTATATTTATTTGTTTTTACTTGAATTTTCGGGTAAAACTATAGATATCATGGAAAATACGAAATTCATACGCCGTAATGTGATTGGTTATTATTTATCTGTGCGCGTAGGTAATTCTATTCGTTTGTCGGTCTTATTATTGGCTCAATGATACAATCATGTACGTCACAAACAATCGTAGGTTTCGCGTATAAGCGTGTTCATTCTTGATCCCTGGTTGAGCGATTCAGTATGATCTATTAGGTGCTATAAAAGAATTAGGTAAGTAGTAAAATACATATGAAAATTACTTCAGTGTTCGGTAAATATAGAGTTCATATAATAATATTACATACGAATTTTACAGTACAATATTTGAAAAACACATCAGCATGTGAAATTTACTAGATGGTAGAAATTTTATCTTATGAAGCAAATTTACCTGTAACATTGTAGGCAACTTTGTTACCAACGATTTTACATGTAATTTTACTGCAACTTTTTTTACAGTGTAGTCTCTTCAGCTAGTTTATTGTGGTATATGCTGTCGAATGCTTTAGTAAGATCTAGTAATGTGACTAATACAATTCCTTTTAAATAAAAATGATACTTCTATCAGTGCAGCAATCAATTTTCAACAATACAATAACAAAATATCCTAATTTTTTCTTTCTTTACTCTACCAATTCTCTTAAATTCCTATACAGAAGAATCGGTACTGAACAAAAAAGAATATCATCACACATCAACACTCAATACAAGACGAGCGAAATCCCGCACCAATAATTATCGACTGGCGGCCAGTTTTTCATCGCTCGCGGAGTTACGCAACGCATTCATCCCGCGCCTACCACACTACGCTTCAATTTTCAAATCCGCCGTGTTCGCAGACGATATCCGAAACGGGATAGTGTTAATAAGCGTGCCACAGTGTCTCCGGACGTACGGATATAATACCGGATCGTCCCGGTAAATTGTTTTACACAGCCTAAGTGCTCTTTTAATTATCATTAGTCTCCGCGGACTTGAAACGTCTCGTATTTCTTATAGAAGCATCAGCGAACGCTCTGGCCGGGTATAGGAGAGCAAAGCTGCTGGCTCCGGTGGTTTATATATATATAGATAATGTATACCTTCTCTCGCCTTCACGGTATAATTGAAAATCGCGCTAAAGTTGTAGTAATAAATCCTTTGGGGGCGCTTTCGTGTTTCTGAGTTGGGAAACTCGAAAGCGTATTGCTGTAAATGCCGTGTCAATATGATATTTTAAGTACCTTGAAGGAACAATAGATGTAACAGAAGAGCAGATTTTTGTTGTCGGAATATTGTTGAGTTAGCGAGAATTATTCAGTTAATCTATTAGCAAGACAAACGTAGTGGAAGCATTTATTATATTATTTTGTTACTTATATTTTATTAATTTAACGCAAGGAATACGTTATTAAACAAATAATGGATTAACAAAAATGCAGTTAACCTAATGGTCAAAATCTAAACATTAATTTTCTATCCATGTATAGAACCAAATGTACATACGTTAAATGGGTACTTATGTATTACAGAAGTTATCGTACAGATGGCGCTTTCCCTATTTCCTCCCAACAGTAATGCATATTCAGTATTAATAAGAGATGAGCCCAAAAGCCGTATATTATACAAAGCGGTGCGTTTAAGGTGAACGCATCACACTTACTTATAGCAAAACCACTAAAAGTACTCCAGTAAGAGCATACAAAAATGCTGTTATATAAATTGTTAAATGAGGTTATGAAACAGGTTTGTTTATAATAATGACAAACAAATTTCTCTCGAATAATTTACTTTGTCAATACCAGATTACGGTTTTGCGTGAATATCATTAATTTTGAAGCCTAAAAAAAGACAATTTTAATCGATTAATGTCAATGTGCTTCACTTAAAAGAATGAACAGCTTCAAGAAAAAAATGTATTATTGCCGAAGAAGTGCACAAGTCTGAAATTTTCACGTTGACCATAAGGAAATGATAGAAATTTTTAGTTTAAAGAAATTTTAAATTGTTAAAAAAAAAAGGTGAAAAAAAGGTTAAACAATAAATGGTAAACCAATGCAAACACGTTAAAAAAAAATAAGCAAAAAAAATATTAAAAACTGTTACGATTAAAAAGAAATTAAAAAATTTAAAAAGGGGTACAGAGTTTGGAAAGAGTATTAAACAAATGTAGAAACAAAAACAACTGCAAATAAGAAATAAAATATTAAGAAAAAAATGTAAAAAAGGGGGTACAAAAATAAAAAATTGGAGAAAAATGTTAAATAAAATTTAAAAAAATAATGCAAAAACGCTGAAAAAGGAAAATGCTCAACACAGGTGCAAACTTTGGAAATAATTGTTACAAAACCTGGAAGAAATATATAAATGTTTAAAAAAACATGAGAAGAAAAAGTATTTCAACAAATTGATAATAATAATTGTTAGAAAGATGTAGGTATACGGTTTGAAGAAACAAAATAAATGCTAGAAAAGGTAACCAAATGAAGGAAATCGTTAAGCAATAAAAGGTAAACAAATGCAAAGAAGTCAACAAAAAATGGGAAAACCGTTACGGTTAAAAGAAAATAAAAAAAGTATCAAACAAAGAAAAAAATGGATGAATAAACCACTGTAAAAAGGAAATAAAAAAAAATAGGGAAATGATAAAAAATAAGAAAATATAAGAAAAGGGGTACAACAATTACAAATTTGAAAAAAATGAAAAAAAAATTAAAAAAACAATTGAAAAACGCTAAAAAAGGAAGTAAAATTTGGTATAATTGTTTCAAAATCTACTGAAATTAACAGATGTAAAAAAAATTAAAAAAATAAAAAAGTACTACAAGAGATTGACAAGAATTATTAAAAGCGTGATACAAGGTTTAGAAAAAAAAATAGATAAAAAGGTAGAAAAAAACTGGAAAATTAAAAAAACTGCTATGGTTAAAAGAAAATTTGAAAAAGAAACGTTAAATAGAAGCAAAAAGTTTAGAGAAAAATGGGAAAACAAATAACTGTAAAGGAGAAATAAAAAAAATGTAAAAAAAAATAAAAAAAATGTAAAAAAATATTTTAAAAAAAGCTGCAAAAATTGGAAATAATTGTTACAAAATTTTGAAAGATGAACAAGTTTAAAAAATGTTGGAAAAATAAAAAATTGCGTAAAAATTCAAATGAAGGCAATGAAAAATAAGCTAGTATTTAAAAAATATATATACAAATGCAAAAAAGGTTAAAAATTAAAAAAAAGAAAAATAAACAAATATAAAAACCCGGGTTAAAAATTAAAAAAAATAAGCGCTCTAAAAAAATTTAAAAAAATAAAAAAAAATGTGAAAAATATTTTAAAAAAGCTGTAAGAATTGGAAATAATTGTTAGAAAATTTTGAAAGATGAACAAGTTTAAAAAATTTTGGAAAAATAAAAAATTGTGTAAAAATTCAAATGAATTGAAAGGTAATGAAAAATAAGCAAGTATTGAAAAAACACTTATTTTTTTTTAAAATATGTACAAATGCAAAAAAAAGATTAAAAAATTAAAAAAAAAGTAAAAAACAAACAAATATAAAAAGCCGGGTTAAAAAAAATTAAAAAAATAGGCGCTCTAAAAAATTAAAGAGATTTTTCAAAAAAATACAAAGATGTAGAATAAAAAATTAAAAACTTGTTGCGACATAATATATTCAATACTTATTCAATAGGGCAAAAACAAAAGATAGAGATGCGAAGAAGTGTATTGCACATCCTATAAGTGTCATCTATCCAGATGTATGAACCGTCTCACTAATCGAAAAAGTTATTGTAGTTATTGTAAGAAATTTACAATTAATCTTCCTTTCTTCAAGGAATGTGTTTTAGAAGAACACCCGCTTTTTATGATAGGTAAATTAAAGTATAGTGGCTTAAAGTCGCGCTACAATTATTGTTATCCTTTATAGATACATATTGTAGTTTCAGATCGACAATTTAGCATGCATTTTCACGTTAATAATGAGATTTCCATCGTAAAACTCTCATTCATTTATTCTTCCACAATAAACTGTCTGTTTCATATTTTTTTTTTTCAGTACTTAATCAATTTACTCGAAAATAGTGTCTTTTTTGCGTAATTACATATATTCATCTCTGCATAAATTACCACTAAGCGAACACATTACCAAAAATCCATTTAATGGTTTTTTCCCCCTACTCGTAAACACCTAGGTAATAAAAAATTAAAACCGAAGGGGAATATACCGCCACATAAAAATTAGATCTCCATAAAAGAACTCGAAACTGACGTTTCAGCCGATAATGATCCATCAGCATCATCCTCTCCAATCTATTCTTCCTCTCATTCCGTTTACGTATATAAATATACTATATCTGTATACAACATTTATGTTTTTTATTTCGTTTTTAACGCATTTAAAATTTAAATTTATCTCGTCCTCATATATATATATATATATACGAAAAAGCGATCGCGGGCCCAGACATAATACTGACAAATAACCCGGCGAAGGTCCGTATAAGAGAGAGGAGACGTGCCTTCATCGGTATTAAAAGATAATTTTTTTACTGCCTTCTCTCATATATGTATACGTATTCCCTTTTAACCCGTTTAACTGCGCGATCACCACGGAGGAATATTTTGATAAAACCGTAATAAAACGCACCCGAAAATCCCCCAAAAAACGAGTAAGTAGGCGATACGCTGAAGAAAATGGAAACTATCCTCTTTTACGATTAATAATAATAAAATTTATGTTAAACAATAAAAAAAAAATACGTCCCGATACCGGGATTTTATCGCGTAAGAGACGATTTCGATAAAAATCGGTGGAAACCCTAAAATTTATACCCGTATAAGTATTAAGCACCGGTAGGTATAAAAAAGACATAAATAGTACCGTCTGGAATTTGGATTAAACGTGTGTAAGAAGACACTGCGGCATTCTCCGAAAGTCTGGGCCGGCTCGCGAGCGAAAGAATCGTCGTCTCTCTACATATACCGCGCTCTCTGTCTATTTAATTTTCAATTACTGACGGCGCATCGTGAAGCAGAGAGAACGTTGTGTATATACACATACACACAAGCAACGGATTCCCGCAGGTAGTAAGATAGGCTTTCGTTCGCTTTTCGGTCACTCCTACAATTCACGAGGCGAATTCAATGCCCGTGTTTTTCGGCTCGTTTTGGGCCTTTTTTTACGTCGCATTTCGAGATCCTCTTGCGGGTCGTTCGTTCTTGCACGGATCCGGGCCGAGAATTTGGCCCTTTTGTGGCTGCGTCTTTTGCATATTTTTAAGGCAAAGATATAGTCGTCATGCAGAATGCGTATAGTAGTCGTTTGAATCGGGGGGGATGCTGCTTTTAAATGTGGTATAATACATCACGATTATTGTGTTTATTATTATTATTTTCATAATTTCTGTATCATGAGTATCAGAAGAGATAGATTTGTATAACTTTTTCTTATACAGAGTGATTCTCAATATATGCGACAAACTTAAGAGCAAAGCTTAAGAACTAAGAGCTGATTCCTGAGGTTATTTTGATCATGAAAGTTCATATGAGTATATGTCCAAAACGGTTTGGTTTTAAAGTTATTGAATGTTTAATAATAAATTATGAACTATGACTAACACGATATAATATCACAGTTGGTTCTTGAAAAATTATTGTGTTGAGAGGGAATTGTTTATTTGTCATTTCAATATTTGTCAATAGTTGTCAGAGTATTCATTCAGTTTATTGCCAGTTTCTGTTTTCTAAAATGAATTACACGAATGCTGAGATGTGTGATATGCATTTCGTTTACGGTCTTGCCAATTGAAATTCGCGTGCTGCTAGACGTCTTTATGAAGAACGATACCCGAACCGTATCATCCCGTATCATTCAATATTTGCCCGTCTTCACCGACGTCTTAGTGAAACGGGAAATTTTAAAAAACGGACGACTGATAACGGGCACCCATCTACATACAGTGAGAACTCCACAAGTTGTAGAAATGGTACTAAATGAAATTGAGGAACATCCTACTACAAGCACCAGAAAAATTGCGTTTGCTTTAAACATTAGTCAGGCCACAGTTTGGAGAATATTGAAAGATCAACTGTTGTATCCATATCACATTCAACGGGTGCAGGCACTTTTACCGGCAGATTTTCCGCAAAGAGTGGCTTTTTTGTCAATGGATGCAACACAAAATCCTGACTATTTGGCTCAAATATTCTTCACCGACGAGGCTACTTTCTCTCTAGAAACGCGATTATTAATTTTCATAATAATCACATATGGGCCGAAGAAAATCCGCACGAACTAGTGAACGCCCGTTATCAACATCAATTCTCTGTCAATGTGTGGGCCGGAATTGTTGGAGATCATTTGATAGGTCCACATTTTTTACCGATGCGGTTAAATGGCGAGGTATACCGCAATTTTCTTGAAGAGGAGCTACCACTACTGCTGGAAGAAGTTCCGTTGTAATTAAGATTACAAATGTATTTTATGCATGACGGTGCTTCAGCGCATTTTAGTTTAGTTGCTCGCGAGTTTTTGGACAATACGTATCCAGATCGGTGGATAGGACGGGGAGGTCCACAACCGTGGTCTCCTCGGTCTCCAGACTTAAATTCTTTGGGATCACCTTAAATCATTAGTTTATACGACTCTCATTGAAAATGTCGATGAACTGAGAAATCGTATTATCGCAGCTTTTCAAACAATTCGAAATACCCCTGATATTTTAGAACGGACTCGCCAGTCAATACGACGGAGGATAGTAGCTTGTATTCCAGTTGGGGGCGGTCATTTTCAACAGTTAGTATAAGTTAATTTTGTTTTACTAATTATTTTGTTAATTTATACTAAAAACATTAATTATGTTAACTTACTATTAAACATCGTACAACTTCAGAACTAAGCGATTTTGGACATATGTTCTTATGAACTTTTATGATCAAAATAACCCCAAGAATCAGCGCTTAAAGTTTGTCGCATATATTGAGACCCACCCTGTATATGTTTGTATAATATTGAATCTCAGAAAATTTTTAACTAAGTGTGAGACCGGTCACTATTTTAAATTCACTACCAAAGGTTTTCAAGTATGCTTTCTTAGTCCACCACTATCTAAGAACTAATTTCTTTTATTCTGTTGGTGAGCTTCTAAATTGCTAGTTGCCCTATATGTGGTCAGTAATATCATTTAATTTCCATGCAATTATATATAGTATATCATTTTATATTGTTGACTCATTTTATGTGATTTTATTTATATTGCATTCTTTGTGATGTATTAAGACAAATGTACCAATTACTGACACATTCCCTGTATTTTTCTTTCTTTCTTTATTTCTTGTAACATTAATTCATTTTAGACTTAAGCGTAAACACAACAAAATGCCGTGATCATTTTCAATCGAAATGAAAATGAATTATCTTCAAAAAACCTATGCACTAAGGAGGGATTTGCCGTTAGAATGTTGTAAATCCCAGTAGTATTAAGGGAGTTGGTAGCAGTATGCCGTTAAAGAAATCGTCCTTTCAATGGGGATGACTCCTATCAGATGTTGTACTAGTAAATATACTAGATTAGTATGTTACGATCGTAGTTTCCAGCCTATTTTGTGCGAAATATTATCTGTTACTGGAATGAAATAGGAGATGCGCCATCTATGCGACAATTTCTCTACTACACATAAGTATATCTCTGCTCATCTGCTGTACTGTATGGGGAGAAAACTGCTATACGAAAATAAAATACGATATTTATTTTTACTTCCATGTAAATATTTAGTTAAATTAATAAATACTGCGCTAGCTTCAAATAAATCTACTAGCTAAATTATTTGTTTGGTTGAATACAAGAATACTTTTAATATTCCTAAATCAAGTAATAATTTAGTAACTGTAATCAAATGCATGAAAAATGGTTGAAACCAACAAGATCGTTTTTCCCGTGTATAAGTTTTAAAACCTTCAAACACTATATACTACTGTAAAGTTCCTTGGCTTACAAATAAATCAGCATTAACTGAAAAGATTCAAGTTATCTCCGAAATTTCTTTAACCTCGCACGAAAAATATTCACTTTTGTTCATTATTGTTTGTGTATCTGAGGCTTATGCACATGGGAAATCAATAAAACTAAAATACTTCCGCGTAAAAAAGCACTCAGCTTGACTACAGGTGCTTGCATTTTCCGTTAAAAGGCAAAAGTTTTAAATCAATGCATACATGCGCATCCACGCAAATAAACCAAAACGTCCGGCTTTTTTATTTAAAATACTATTTATAATTCAATAATACTTAAAAAAAACTAAAATATGTTGTTAAATATGTACATAATAATAACAATATAATATGTAATGTGTATTGTCTTACTTAAACAGCAATTATAAAGATAGTGCATTCCATTTAATTACGGTTACTTTTCGTCGAAAAGCATGTACTTAAGAAGAAAATAGTCTTCCGGCAAAACAGCACGCTACTTTCAATTAAAATGATCACTTTTCTGAGAAAAGGTATTATTTTCGTTTAACATGATAAAAACCAAAAGTTGTAAAACTTTCATTGGATGCAATCTCTTTTCTCAGTGTTTGTAGTGTTTTTTTTTTAGATTATTGAATTATTTGCCATTCTTCAAAGTGATAAAGCTTTCTTCAGTTTTTTTTTTTGTATGACAATGCCCTGATCATTGGGAATCTTTTCCACCACTCCAGACTATAATAGCTCATAGAAGACAATGTCATAAAACTTCTTTTGTAAATTAAACGGTGTATTGTTGTTCAACGTTTTATCAATCGCAAAATGTCTTATTTACTTAAAATTACGAAAATTTGTTTTCAGTTTTTTATATTTTTTTTTTAAATAGCTAGTGCGTAGTATTTTTAGCATTTTAGATTTAAATTCGATTTCTTTAAAAGGATAGAATTTTTGTGCCATATTATACATATAGGTATCTTGCATTAATTTGACAATTTTGTTCCTACATCGCTTAAATAATGATTGTTTTATAATCTTCCCTATTTTGTTTTCTTTTTTTTTTGTGTTAAATCCATAACCTTTCAAAATATATACCCATTTTTATTGTTGATATATTTTCCTGTAATTCATACCCTCTTTCCTGAGGCAAAATGATTGAAATTGTTATCAAATCAACACGTTGCTTACTATGTTATTAAAAAAAGTATATACAAATTGTCGTTTTGCCATCTGTTTTATTAAAACAAACACACATTTTTTTTTTGTTCACAAAAATGTTTGCTAATTAAATTTTTTGTTTGTATTACCGACAAAAATATTCATTAGAAAAATTTCCTTAACCTATATTTTTCCGCGTCAACTCGTGTTCGATATTACATACTTATAAATATGCATACATCATGTGTACATGTTGACATAAAAATTCTCAAAACTAGGACGCTAACTCGTTGAAGTTCAAACTCGCGTTGTGTAATTAAAACAAGGATTGTTTGTACATAATTTGTATAATAAGGTGTTCGCCTTACGAAAGAATGCGCGAAATATTCAACGGTTAGCGGAATTATTTCAATAATTACCCAATAAAAACAGTCTTGTCAGCCGATTTTGCAGCGGGATTTATGTATGTCAAGCGGTGATTGTTTAAAAAATCGAATTATTATCTACTTGTATTGTTAATTGTTTAAATAACATACGAGTAAGTGGCACTAATTAATTTCATATAATGCTGTTTATATTTCTATGCTATACAGGGTATTCCACGTAACTGGTTCATTAAAAGTTTATGATGTTCTATTATTTACTTGTATTGTTTACTTGTTCGATTGGAACTATAAATGTAAAATTCCTTAACCAAAGTATCACTTCCGGTTGACCAGAAATGAATGTCAACTTTCTTATTTTAAATAGAATGATATATTTTTTTATTTATTTTTGGATTCTACAACTATAAATACGTCAGTTTTCATTAGCTATTCCTGTAGCTACATGTTGCCGTTTTTGAGTTATTTCAGTTTTTCTTTTTTTTTAGTCATAATTATTGCATCATTGAGAAATTAATATCTCGGTTAATACCGCAAGTAGAGACTCCAAATTTACTATGTTATGAATGTAGATATAACTCTAAGAAACGGTAAGCACACTTTACATTCTAACATACAGGCTGTTCAAAACTGAGGAACAAAATGACATATTTTCAAATGCAGAAAACTCATTTTTTTAAATAGAACACCCTGTATTTTAATTTGGAATTAGGAAGTAAATATCATCCCCTATCGCTTTATATCAGCATTCCCTATACCTATCTTTAATGGATTTTGAGATATGAGCGACTTTTTGTTAAACAGACTAAGTACTTTTTTTTTAAAATAGAACACCCTGTATTTTAATTCGGAATTAAGAAGTAAATATCATTCCCTATCACTTTATATCAGCATTCCCTATACCTATCTTTAATAGATTTTGAGATATGAACGACTTTTTGTTAAACAGACTAAGTAGCCCTATCTTTACATGTTTGTAGCTGGCTCTAAATGGGATTAATGTCAAATTCATTGACTAACCAAAAGTGTTTATGTATATCATTGTAATTACACTTTCGTACAACGCAATATTAATAGAAATGACTATTCGAATCGACATTCTTGTATGGTTATTCAAAAATAATACATGAATTTGACGTGAATCCATTTTAGAGCCATCAGCTACAAACATTTAAAGATAGGCCTACTTAGTCTGATTAACAAAAAGTCGTTCATATCTCAAAATCTATTAAAGATAGGTATAGGGAATGCTGATATAAAGTGATAGGGAATGATATTTACTTCCTAATTCCTAATTAAAATACACGGTGTTCTATTTAAAAAAAATGAGTTTTCTGCATTTGAAAATATGTCACTTTGTTCCTCAGTTTTGAACACCCTGTATGTTAGAGTGTAAAGTGTGCTTACCGTTTCTTAGAGTAATATCTACATTCATAATATAGCAAATTTGGAGTCTCTATTTGCAGTATTAACCGAGATATTAATTTCTCAATGATGCAATGATTATGACTAAAAAAAAAAGAAAAACTGAAATAACTCAAAAACGGCAACATGTAGCTATAGGAATAGCTAATGAAAACTGACGTATTTATAGTTGTAGAATCCAAAAATGAATAAAAAATTATATCATTCTATTTAAAATAACAAAGTTGACATCCATTTCCGGTCAATCGGAAGTAATATTTTGGTTAAGGTATTTTGCATTTATAGTTCCAATCGAACAGATACTGGTGCCAAAATCTCAAATATAAGTAAGTAATAGAACATCATAAACTTTTAATGAACCAGTTACGTGGAATACTCTGTATATGAATTGTGCAAGATTCGATATTTCAATCGAGCAACACTTTGCTTCAATGCTCGCATGTCCGAACGAATCATCGAAGTTGCCCTGCAATTACGTATATGTACTGCTATATAGCAGACTTCAAGTTCTCTATTACACGGAGGACTGTCACTACTACGTCAATCAACGTAGCGTTTAAATAAACGTGCCATCAGCTTGCTCGTATTATTTGAACACGTGTTTTAAATTTTGCCGTTTCTCGAAAAGGAATCAGTCGATATTAACATTTTAAAATATGATTTAAACCGTCGACTGCTAATATTAAGCAGATTTAAAGTAAAAAGACTAGTTATTTTGAACATCTAGTTGATTTAAGTCACGAAAAATATATTATACAGGATGTGATAACACCACAGTATATAACAGTAAGGACATGTTCGCAAAAATCCATTGTTCTCGAGTGGTCCGTTTTTGAATGATCTTCAAGCCCAGCTGTCGTTTTGTAAAGCTGTTGCCGGGAATTTTCAAACGTGTAGAATAATTTATATTTTAAAGGAAGTAGAAAAATAGATTAAAAAAATACACAAATTTATGCGTTTTTATTCTGATTTTGTTGCAAATATTTATGAACAGTTTATAGTAATAAAAAACACGATTCCAGTAAAATAATGTTTGATTAAGTGATACATATATTTGCAAGTGTTTTACGATAATTATGTTCATATTCTTTCCTTTTTGTGAAATAAATCTTTGTTTATATTTTTATAGTGTAAAAGATTCTTCCAGAAATAAATATATTGTGGTTCTTTCTCAAATAAATTAATAAAAATGCAACAGCATCGGTGGAAGGAACTTTCAAATTTCTGACACGAATACACAATAACTTTTAATTAGGGTTCAAGAGTTATTACTATATCATTCTGTGCAATACAAAGATTGTTCCTTTCTATTCGACTACTTCATTTCTAACATCCAACCCTGCACTGGTTTGTCAACAATAATGTGCGGGGGTGCACAAGTGGATAGAGTTCAGATGTAGACTATATAATATCGAATTGTCTATAATGTGAATAAATGCGATTAAAATTTATACCAGTATAATACAGTTCAAACCAAAATCACATTATTTTAAAAAGTGCACATAAAATGAATTAAGTTAGTTACTGCGATAAATAGCAATCTAGCTTAAAATGTGTATCTAACAAATAAATTGATTCAATGTGACCTAGGAATCTCTGCACAACGATAATAATTCTTCTTTATTCATGTACTTTCTTAATTCTTGTCGTGTCATATATATTAGATTCATTCGGAAATCCCAAGAAACTGCGACCATTGTTAGCATCAAAATTTATCTTGCGAGAGTGACTGGCACTACAACATGATACCCATTGGTGTCTTCTTTCACGATTATTTGAGTTATTTCACTTAAACCTAACAATATAATATATAAGAAAGTATGTAAATGTTATGGCCACTGGCCACCGATCTTACCTTTTACACAAGAATATCATAGTTCATTAAATGTTTTTAAAACTGCAGGGAATTCAAAACTAATAAAATACGTAAAATAAATAAATAAAACAAGTAAATCATATAGATTAAACGGATGAGTAAACAAATTTGTGTAGATACGAACGTAAACAATAACAAACTGCCATTTTGGGAAGTTGTTGTTTGTGTGAAGTCAGGTTTAGAAATTTGGACCGCTATAACTCCTCTCTTGTTCTTACTCATGGTCTCTGATACATCATTTTAATAATTCAACGGTGTGCTTTTTTTTTCTTGCTGTGGGAACCGCCTAACATTAAGGAAACACTACTGTCTTTTGGCTTTTTGTGGTTAAGATATAAAATTAACAAACTCATTTTTGATTGAAAAATTAAACCACTCTTCTAATACTAGACTTGTAATCATAAATGAATATCTTTGAATTATTATAATTATGTTGTATGGCCTTCACAACCTAACTAGATCTTGTAATACCTGATTACTGAATACTTGTTATTTTTATATTCTAATATTCAAACAAAAAAAATGTATATGGAGCTCAGACATTGCTAACGACCCAATATTTTTATAATACTGCAATTATATTAATCTTGTTTACTGTCTTGCGATTTTATTTTCAATCGGTCTTAACTTGAATTTATTAACGTAAAAATACCTTAACAAAACCAGAGAATAACAGGAGAAATACACAGAGAAAAATCCACATAGTAATATATATATATATATACACTCCTCTGTTGGACGAAAATTGTAGTAAGAATTTTTACTATTGTGTGATATCGGTGGCCAGTGGCCATAACATTTACATACTTTCTTATATATTATATTGTTAGGTTTAAGGGAAATAACTCAAATAATCGTGAAAGAAGACAACAATGGTATCATGCTGTATCCAGTCACTCTCGCTAGATAAATTTTGATGCTAACGATGGTCGCAGTTTCTTGGGATTTCCGAATGAATCTAATATATATGACACGACTAGAATTAAGAAAGTACATGAATAAGAAGAACTATTATCGTTGTGCAGAGATTTCTAGGTCACATTAAATCAATTTATTTGTTAGATACACGTTTTAAGCTAGATTGCTATTTATCGCAGTAACTAACCTAATTCATTTTATGTTCACTTTTTAAAATAATGTGATTTTGGTTTGAACTGCATTATACTGGTATAAATATTAACCGCATTTATTCACATTATAGACAATTCGATATTATATAGTCTACGTCTGAACTCTATTCCACTTGTGCACCCCGACATTATTGTTGACAAAACAGTGCAGGGTCGGATGTTAGAAAATGAAGTAGTCGAATAGAAAGGAAACAATCTTTGTATCGCACAGAACGATATAGTCATAAACTCTTGAACTCTAATTAAAAGTTATTGTGTATTCGTGTCAGAAATTTGAAAGTCCCTTCCACCGCATGCTGTTGCATTTTTTATAATTTATTAGAAAAGAACCACAACATATTTATTCCTGGAAGAATCTTTTACACTATAAAAATATAAACAAAGATTTATTTCACAAAAAAGAAAGAAGAAACATGAAATATTATCGTAAAACACTTGCAATATATGTATCACTTAATCAAACATTATTTACTGGAATCGTGTTTTTTATTACTATAAACTGTTCATAAATATTTGCAACAAAATCAGAATAAAAAACGCATAAATTTGTGTATTTTTTTTTAATCTAGTTTTTTTACTTCCTTAAATAAAATTAAATCTACACGTTTGAAATTCCGGCAACAGCTTTAAAAAATGGCAGCTGGGCTTGAAGGTCATTCAAAACGGACCACTCAAGAACAATGGATTTTTGCGAACATGTCCTTACTGTAATATACTGTGGTGTAACATTGTCTAGAAGTGAATCTACTAACAAAAACCCAGTTATATATACCTAAAAGTTAGTTAGAGACAACAATAATGTCAAATCGCATTTACATTAGGGATCGTGATAATAAATTTCCCAATATCCAACGCCTATAGATCCTTACCAATACGTTTGTATCTTTGTTTCGAAAAGCCACGCAGCGTATTTATTGTATTTTGGCTTGGTCCTTACGAAATTAAATGTTCGCTATACGTAAGTCAAAATCTATTGTGCGAGTTCCTGTTGAGACGCAATGATTCACGAATCGATCTGCTAATGCTGTGATAACTAGGTCGTGAATATAGATATATAACAACAGAAAAGAATATATTTGGGGCCTCATTTCTTCGTACATAGATAAAATTGGCTACATAGGTACACGATCTATTTCACAACGGAAAAAATTGCTCACGGAGATTTTGAAACGGATATACAAAATGGGGCTTTCGTAAACTATTGATAGCTAATGGTTTTTTTTTTTTAATTTCGATATATTCCGATATTCAATATCGTTTGTATGTACATAGCAGAGAATACAATGCTGTATCGTATTATAAAAATGGGGAAATATCACGATATAATTCACTCTAAATATTACTGAATTAAGCATTTATTGCTGTCCATTTTTCGTGGGTTTTATTGACGCAATTTCAATGTAATATTAGCCCATAGTACAGAGTTGTCTGCTTCGCTGTAATAAATGATAAAATGAGATCTGCGTGCGTCAACAAAAACGGTCAAGGTTAGTTTTTTTTTCTTTCCCTGAATATATGGGATATACATACATATGTAAGTTACATGTGCTGTTTATTAGGAGTAATGTTGTACAATGTTGTACTACTGGAGGTCTGAGAATGAGTTTTACGTGAAAAGAAAAAAAAACGGTATTTTAGCGATAGATTGCTGTTACAACTAGTAATGTAAATTTAATTTTTTATTGCCTGAAAAAAAAGATAATTGCTTTGTACGTGGCATTTGATTATTGACCTAATAAATTATGTTTTAAATATATCTACCATTAACAAATTAACTCCTACATTTAATCCATTGATTATTAAATTATTATATATATAATTATCAAGGTGTATCTATATTATTGGATCTAAAATACAATCACAATCGATTTAAGATTCAGAAAACTATTTGTCGTATTTAGTATGAAATTGAAACATTCACAACTTCTGTTTGAAAATTGGATTAACAAATATTTGTTAGTTTTAAGCGTTTTCTCGAAAATCGGATTTGGTTTTTAGGTCCACACTAAACTATTATTATTATATATATTATATTATATATAAGTAATAAATTTTATTACTGTATAACTTTCCCTATTTAGATTAAATTAACAAATAAAAGCATAAATATGGGAAACGAAAAACTTCCAACTACTTTTTTAAAGTATAATTTAAAGATAAGAAACCACCTAACATTCATTCTACAAAAAAAAAGAGTTCTTAGGCAATAAACAGCATACTATACAAAAAGCTCGACTAAGTCAAATCCATATTAATATATACTAAAGTTTTCACACTTTTCTGGTGAATATTTTCCATATATAGATCGCTGACATTCATCGTGCGACACCCTGTATATAAAAATTTGATAAAACGAATCAAGACTATAGAAACGATTCGATTTGCCTCAAAATACGGCATCCAAACAGAGATATTACCGACATAACAAAACGATACATTTTAATTGAAGAGAGAAAGCCGGGATATCAGACATTTATAAGTATCTGTGCATATAAATATAACTATAGACTGTACATAGGTAACCTACCTACGTACAGCACAGAACTTATAATGTTTATTATTGAATAAAATAGTTTAGCATTCGGTCACACCTAAATAAGCTAGAACAATGAGTATACCAATGTGGTATACCCATGCCATTAATATTTATTAATGAAAGCAGCACTTACAAAAATGTCGTGCCATATTACCGTGTGTCCCTGTGTGTGTGTGGGTTTCGTGGAATGTGTATATTGCTATTATCTTTCGATAATTTCGTATCTATTATTTGCTAGGAATATAGGTGTTTCGGAATATATTACATAGGAATCATGATATGTACGGGAATTCGCTTAGAATAAATAGAAGAACATTCGTTACTTGATCCATATATATACCAAGTGAATGCAGGTGAAGTGACGATAGACAAAACAAAATGCGGAACATCAACTAGATTGCCTAGTTTTTCTCTCCTCCTTAACACATTCTAGATACATTTAGTATGCATGGGTAACTGTAACTATCAACTTAAAATTGATCTCTATACGATAGAACAGAAACTTTATAATAAAGCAATCGGTAATTACTCGCTTCTAACTGTCAGATAGTTAACTAACATGAGAGGCTTATTTCTAGCTTAAATGTTTTGAAAATTAAATTGTTCTGATTGAAAAAATGTGATTTATAAATTTAAATGTATGCTTTGGTAGAACCACTTTTAGAATTCACTTACCTATAAATATTGACAAGCTGTCAAATTTCGTTGGTGTTCATGAGGGCTGCCATGACATATGTAGAAATAACATTGTTTTACACAGATAGAGTAACTCTTTAGTATTTTACTATATATATATATATATAAGCAGATAAGCTATGAAGAGTTTGGGACCATATTTCCATAAAATTTAACGCAAGGATCCCGACCATTTTATCCCCACCACTTCCCCCTTTCGCCTTAACCACGCCCAGTTAACGTCATTTAATTGGTGGATCAATATGCCGGCTTCTAAAGGGACTCTACGAAAAGGAACAGCTGTTTCTGCTTCAACAACTCTCGAAACAGCTTAAACAGTTCCGGGAATAGCTTAAACAGTTCCTGGAACAGATTAAACAGCTTTCGGAACAGTTTAACGATTTCACTGCTCAAAATGAGTATACTGGCAAGCGACCAATTGCGAACGTACATGATTCTCAAACTATGCGCAGTGAAAGGATTAAATGGCTCTTGAAACAGCTTTTGGAACAGCGTACACAGCTCTTGGAATAGCTTACACAGCTTCTGAAGCAACTAAAACAGCTCCTGGAACAGCTAAAGCAGTTCCTAGAAGAGCTTAAACAGTTACTAAAATAGAGTAAGCAACTTCAATAGTTCCTGGAATAGATTAAACAACTGCAGGAACAGCATAAACAGTTCCTATAACATCTTAAACTGCTTAAACAGTTTTTGGAACAGCTGAAACAGTTCTTGTAACAGCTTGAACAGCTCTTGAAAATAAGCATTAACACCTTCTGAAGCAACTGAAACAGCTCCTGGAACAGCTAAAACAGTTCCTATAACAGTTTAAACAGCTCTGGAGCAGCTTATACAGTTGCTAAAATAGATTAAGTAGCTTAAATAGTTCCCGGAACAGATTAAACAACTGCAGGAACAGCATAAACAGTTCCTATAACATCTTAAACAGCTTAAACAGTTCTTGGAACAGCTGAAACAGTTCTTGTAACAGTTTGAACAGCTCTTGGAACAGCTTAAACACCTTCTGAAGCAACTGAAACAGCTCCTGGAACAGATTAAACAACTGCAGGAACAGCATACACAGTTCCTATAACATCTTAAATAACTTAAACAGTTCCTGGAACAGCTTAAACAGTTCTTGTAATAGCTTGAACAGCTCTTGGAACAACTTAAATAGTTGCTAAAATAGATTAAGCAACTTAAATTGTTCCTGGAACAGATTAAATAACTGCAGGAACAGCATACACAGTTCCTGTAACATCTTAAATAGCTTAACAGTTCCTGGAACAGCTTACAAGCTGTTACGAGAGGTGTTTAAGCTGTTTATTTTGAAATATCTATCTAAAGATCTTAACGAAATGGATGTCGTAGGAAAATAACACACCTTCTTCCATGTCCACAGATAATCAGCGCCCATTATTAATACACGAATTGAGACACATCTGCGACTGAGTGCACACTGTATATAAATTTTCTATCGTCAACTATAAAATTCCATCAGAAACAAATAATACAATGATTTCAACACGTTTAAGGCAATCATTCCAGAAACGATATTCGCATATTAGACTTTGATCGCACTCCTAATTTTTATCAATAACAATTCCGCCTAATTTACAAACGGAAAGGTTTCAGTCGATTTTAATTTTATTTTTTTTCCTCCGCGTAAAAGAATTTAAACTTACGTTTTGCGTCATAAACATGCATATGTATGTATATACATTACATTGGTATTTTAAATTGAGTACATTTCTCGTTCTGGTATCTTGAGCATTCTCTACTCTCGTGCCGCTGGAGACTTATATTATATTATTTCTGGTGTAAAATTTGAAACACGAAATTGAGTTATTTCCATTATCTGGTTCGTTTAGTCGCCGCTAGATTATCGCCCGCTTCCTGGCGTGGGCGGTTCATAATATACAGATAAAATATATCGCCTTTCCGTCTAAGGAATTACATATATGAGGAAATGAATTTATGTATTGTTTGCCTCTTATTTCTACATTTCCGACACGATATTTCTACAATTATATTTTAAATCGTCGGAAATGTTGTAAAATTTGTGACGTCTCTAAATTAAAAATTCGAACGACTCGATTATTCGGAATTGTTAGGCTATATCTAGACACAGAGTATCCAGATAGTTCACTTGTTATAATTTCTTGGTCGGATTTTGTTTTTTTTTTTAACGTGTGCGTGATAGTCACTGTTTCTGGTTTGCAGTGCGCACCTATGCTTGCGCATGCGCTAGCAAAGAATCGGTTAAAGAAAATGCAGGTTCTAACAAGTATTTTTTAAGGAACTAGTACTTATGTCTTTCATACATTACGTAGAAAATTTAAGCAGTGAACCATTTTTAAAAATACCCATAATAAGGTTTACATGTAAAGATGTTTGCACCTTGGAATATTAAATATAACAATGACATTATTTTGATTAACTACTTTGTATGAAAACTGTAAACCTTTTATTTATATACATAAGTTATATGTGCAGCAACAATATAATGCGGGTTCAATTATGAATATATCTGAAAAGAGAATCTTAAGTGAATCGACTAATAATTCATTATTAATATTAACTAATTAAAATTGTACATATATGGATGTCTTTTTTTTTTGTAGAAGAACATTCGAGATCACTATGAATGCACATCAGGAGATCACCATAAGCGAACAAGAAATAGGCCAACCGTACACAGCAACCTTGAAAACGTTGAAAATTGGAATATATTCATATTTATTCATTTTACTTTTATTTCTTAACCACTAACTAGTAAATGTTTCAAAACTTCAATTGCCTATATTTTTAAAGCAATCAAAAACGATAAAATAATGACGATACTTTTTTGTTTTGATTTGCTACATTACAATTTCTTATTTGATATATTTTTTTAAATGTAATAGCATTCGCCTTATTGTTACACCACTTTACACATACGAATAAACGTTTATAATTTTCTTACACTTAGTTTTTATTAATCTTGGATAAATTAATATCGAAGGCAATCTTACAATCTTTTCTAGAATATGTTTGTTTATATTTTCTTAAAAATTACTTCCCTATAGTTCTGTAATGATATATTGCCAACATTAAATTCATAACATAAACAAAATGAAAGACACATTAAACTTTAATTTTGTTCAATTATATTAGATCCGTTCCTGACATTTTTATTAATGCGGGCTTGTCGAAATGCGCGCTTACATCAAAGGTGCCGACTGCAACTGAACTATCTGTAATCTGTGATTTAGATAAGCTGGTAAAATCTACCCTTGCAAAGATTACTTTTTCGTGAAGTAGTTTCATGTAGGTATAATATTGAATCTCAGAAAGTTTTAACTTTAAAATGTTTGTATAGTTTTGGAATAAGTAAATGTTTTCAATAACGAACTGAATGAGGATGACTTGATAGAGACTTGGAATTTTGTGAATTAATAATCGAGCGCATCAACAATAATTGAAGCTTACTGAATCATCTTTTTCATCGAATGGAGTAGTTAATCGTAATAACCACAGATATTGTAGTGACAGTAATCCCCATTTCAGGTGGGAAATACAAACAGAACCGCCACAGGAACTTAATGTATGGGTTGGTATTATTGACGATCATCTCATAAGACTCCTATTCATTGATGGAACTCTAAATGGTCAAATATATTTGAATATGTTGGACGATACAATGAATCATTTGAATCATCACAGAAAAATTGGAGCAAAATCCAGATTTGTTGTGCAGAACGAGATAGTATTTCAGCAAGATGGAGCGCTTCCACATTACGCGCCGGACACGACAATTTCTGGATCATCACTTTCGCGATTGTTGGCTTGGTCACATAGTGATACGTGACGCAATTTTAGACGACACACGAGGCAACCAAATTGTAGTTTTAACATCAACCTAATTCAACTTTTCAAATTTTAATTTTAATTCATCGGATTGAAAGGTCTATAACCTAATTAATTTATACTAGAGATATTTTTTTTTTTGTAATAATTATCGTTCGAAATCTATTTTTCCTCCTTTTGCCAAATTTCAATTCCTTGTGTAAGTGGTTATAAATGCGTGAGATTTTCGCTATTAGACTCAATAATTAAACATATCCAAGAATTGCTGTTAAGTAGGAATACGGTAACTGGATTAAGATCTTGTTCATGGAAAGGGGATGGTTCTCGATCAACTTCTCCGGACTTAAGGAAATACAGAAATGTGCTTTATATCTTTGGAAGGGAATTATTGTCATACTTCTAGACATATGATGAACGAATTGATGACACTAAGAGGAAGAACTATTGGTATTGACATTATGAATGAAGTTAAGAAAGAATTCACTGATTGGGAGTTGAATGTTGACCTCAAGAGGATTGTATCCATAACGTCTAATGGAGTTCCAAACACGATGGGAAAGGAAGTTAGTTTCGGTATGCTCTACCATCAGAAATAGGACACTTTGGTCGAATATTTCACTGGAAACTGAATTGTTTCGAAAATGTGCTTTCCATTGTAACGAAAGGCTTTAATTTTATTGTAGCACATGCTCCTGTTAAAGTTAAGCGGCAATAGTCAGATTTATTGGAGGAAATGAATGAAAATTCCTCCCTGCCTGCTAGGAAAAAAATACGATATAAACGAACTCATTTCCCAAGAACGTTGGTCCAATCTTTAAAAGCATTTAGTGTAGGATGCCTTCGGTTTGGGTATTAACGAGCACGATATTCTCGCACTGTCTCGTCATATCATCATAGCCACCCAGGTCTACAGATTTAACACCAATGGACTATTTCTTATAGGAGTACTTGAAAGGCAAAGTTTTTAAAACCAAACCGGAAAATATTGAGGTGTTGAAAGAACGAATAAGACAGGAGTGTGTAGGCTAATTTCCGCTGAAGTAATTAGAAATGTTCAAAATGAATTTCGGTTCCGTTAGTATTGTCAGGAAGTAAATGGACAACATTGTTGAACGATTTATTGTACAAGAGATATGATTGAGGTGAATCAGATTTCTTCAGTTTTCGAATTAGTTATTGTAAAATATCTTTTTAATATAAGGAATAAAAACTGAAATTCGATACGCATGTGTAATTTGATATACCCTTTAAGACTAGTTATAAAAAAATTAGGGCTGCCATTTAAAAAAATTGCACATTTCCGGAAAAAATACTAAGTTTGTTCGCGTCGCATGAACTATTTGCACTTTTATGTACTTTTTAGAACTTTTGTGTGTAAAAGTGTATAATAGTGCAAATAGTTCATGCGACGCGAACAAACTTACTGTCTTCGCTTTACTGAATTTATTCCAGATTACAGACTCACACTGTATATCAAATCTGGCATTTCCTAAATTCTATTGTATGTCAAATTTGACGTTTGTCAACCCAACTATATCGAATTTGAGGTTATCGTATTTTTATGTGACAAGTAAAATGCCTTAACCCGTATTACGTAGAAATTCAAGAGAGAACACCTTACTTAAGTGAGGGAATGAACGTGCCTTACGCCACTAGACGGATCTTATAATAAACGCAGCATCACAATGGTCAATTAAGGCTGTGGCTTCTGAGGTTTACCACACGTGGAAGAATCTTATACAGAGATATACATAGTACATACAGCTGCTGTCTCATTACATTTCCAGTCAGTAAAAGTTAAGAAGGAAGAGCCTGATGTGTATTCGTATAAAAGTAATTTCATTTAATATACAAAGTTTTAATAATGGAAAACTTATCACCGGAACGGATGTAATAATTTAATTAATACCTAAATCAACAGAGATCTTTCTGTTGATTTTGCACTAAATTAACGGGCATTAATGCTGGTATACGTTGGTTTAGGTATTTACGACGAATAAATACGGTATACATGCGATCTCCAGCACAGTATAAACGAGAGACGGTATATACATATAAAACTCTTATTATCCTGCCGCGGTATTGCGTATTTTATTGCAGTTTTCGCTGGCGAGATTATGCGATCCGCTTTTATCTAAGAAATCCCGTAAACAGTGTAAATAAGACGATGATAATAAAACTGCTTAACGGGCGGCAATAACAACCGATTATATTATATTTAATAATAGGAGCCGGGCGTAAATTTTTTCTATTTTTATGTTTCACACTTTTCACAAACCTAAAACAAACACCTGTTGCTCGCCGCTTCGAATGTTTTGAGAATGCCGACGGATGTTTCCCTATTTTATAATATCATCTGTTTATGTCGGCGTCGTTCAATTGTTTTAGGGGTACGATAAGGTGGAGATAAGGTATGTATGTACGAGGTCGTTTTGTCCTTTTTGCGAAAGACGGTAGAGAGACTGTTGAAAGTTACGTTAAGTGCGGTTGTAAAATTTAACGTTCAATATTTGCCTTATTGTTGCGACACGGATTTGTTCCCGACTTTGAAACAGATAATAATTATTGTAACTGTGCGGCGTTGAGAAACGGAAATAATTATTTGCTTAATCAAATAAAATTGGGGAAAAATAGCGGGCTAATGTCGTTGTTAAAATGATGTATTTTACAAGTTTTGTTGGGGCTTTCATTCTACCGACAATTTCAAGGTTTGACTGGTTTTTTTTTCACACTGTTGATTGGATAAGAGAATGCAATTTAAAATAATAATAATATGATTTTATTTTGTCTAACATTTACAATAACATAAGCAAATTTTAACTAGTAAATAGCTCTACACAATTATACTTCAATTGACACGAACCTCCTCAAATAATTCTTTATCTGCTGCTATGCGATTTCCAAACCTGTCAACTGTCATATCGAAGGGAACAACTTTTAATGACAGGCCTGACAATCTAAAATCATTCCTATCCACCCTTCAAATTTGAATAACGAACAGAGTACATCAAGTAAGGACAAGAGAGGAGTTATAGCGGTCCAAATTTCTAAACCTGACTTCACACAAACAACAACTTCCCAAAATGGCAGTTTGTTATTGTTTACGTTCGTATCTACTACACAAATTAGTTTACTCATCCGTTTAATCTATATGATTTACTTGTTTTATTTATTTATTTTACGTATTTTATTAGTTTTGAATTACCCCTGCAGTTTTAAAAACATTTAATGAACTATGATATTCTTGTGTAAAAGGTAAGATCGGTGGCCAGTGGTCATAACATTTACATACTTTCTTATATATTATATTGTTAGGTTTAAATGAAATAACTCAAATAATCGTGAAAGAAGACACCAATGGGTATCATGTTGTAGTGCCAGTCACTCTCGCAAGATAAATTTTGATGCTAACGATGGTCGCAGTTTCCGAATGAATCTAATAATATATATGACACGACAAGAATTAAGAAAGTACATGAATAAGAAGAACTATTATCGTTGTGCAGAGATTCCTAGGTCACATTAAATCAATTTATTTGTTAGATACACATTTTAAGCTAGATTGCTATTTATCGCAGTAACTAACTTAATTCATTTTACGTTCACTTTTTAAAATAATGTGATTTTGGTTTGAACTGCATTATACTGGTATACATTTTAATCGCATTTATTCATATTATAGACAATTCGATATTATATAGTCTACGTCTGAACTCTATCCACTTGTGCACCCCCGACATTATTGTTGACAAACCAATGCAGGGTCGGATGTTAGAAATGAAGTAGTCGAATAGAAAGGAACAATCTTTGTATCGCACAGAACGATATAGTCATAACTCTTGAACCCTAATTAAAAGTTATTGTGTATTCGTGTCAGAAATTTGAAAGTCCCTTCCACCGATGCTGTTTTGCATTTTTATTAATTTATTTGAGAAAGAACCACAACATATTTATTCCTGGAAGAATCTTTTACACTATAAAAATATAAACAAAGGTTTTATTTCACAAAAAGGAAAGAATATGAACATAATTATCGTAAAACACTTGCAAATATATGAATCACTTAATCAAACATTATTTTACTGGAATCGTGTTTTTTATTACTATAAACTGTTCATAAATATTTGAAACAAAATCAGAATAAAAATGGCATACATTTGTGTATTTTTTTAATTTATTTTTCTACTTTCTTTAAAATATAAGTTATTCTACACGTTTGAAAATTCCCGGCAACAGCTTTACAAAATGGCTGAGCTGGGCAATTAATAAGCAAAAATGCGTAATTTGCCGCCTGTTTGATTAGAATGAAATGGTGTGGATGGTACTTCATTAAACGTTGAAAGTGATGACAGTTAACCTCCATGCAATAGTATAATCTTGCATCATTTCTGGAGTTTCGTATTCGTTGGCATTCTTTAAAAAAAAATTGGCGTAATAAAGCAGAAAAGTGTCCACTTTCCTCCCTCATTTGAGGTATTACTCTCATAATAACCAAGTCAAATTCGAAGATTCTACTTAAGAAGAAAATAGTCTTCCGGCAAAACAGCACGCTACTTTCAATTAAAATAAACACTTTTCTGAGAAAAGCTATTCTTTTCTTAGTTGAACATGATGAAAACCAAAAGTTATAAAACATTTCATTTAATGCAATCTCTTTTCTCAGTGTATGCTTTTGAAATAAACGATTATCTATCTACATCTATTAAGTCACCGAAATGCTGGAAAACCGAGGTAAGACGTATTATATAAGTAGGAGAATAGATTTTATACTTAGTAAAAACGGAAATTCCTAAATTAGCACTAGACAGCACTAGCTATTGCAATGAATATACCAAGCCACAAAACCGTTCATTAAATTTTAAAGGAAAACATTCTGCATCATATCACGTTTTTAAAGTTCAACCTCTTTATGTAAGCGATAATTTTCTTCGACTGAATTTCTGCAACACGATTTTAAATAGAATTCGTGATGATGACGGTTTTCCGAGACATATTCTTTGGAGTGGTGGATACATGTTTAAGAGAGATGGAGCCTTTAAAACTCATACCTTTACTATTAGTTATCAGAAGAAAATCTATACCAATTTCGTGAATATGATCACCAAGGAAAGTTCTCTGGTAGAGGCCTGATAAACCATACAGTTATTGGATCAATTTACCTTCGAAACCATCTCGATGCTGCTGAATACTTCTCTGTTTTGAAATAATTGGTTGTGTGACCCAATATTTTGTGGTGCGATGGAGTTGCAGCTCACTATATGCCTTTAATGTTGGGCGAACATTTTCCAAACAGATGGATTGGTCATGGTGTTCCAAAATCGTCCTTGTTTTTAATTTCCAAATACAATTACATGAAATGTAGAGTAAAAATGTGTAGGTACACTACATCCTCTGATAAATCTGAAAACCCCAGTGCAATTTTCTCTTCAAGTTAATACCAAATCTACTCGAAGATTCCTATAATTATCTCCACGAAATTAACATTTCTTCAATTGATCCTAATAATCTAACAGTATCTTCGTTTTAGAAAGTAAGTGGGTAACTAATATCAAGTGAACTGTCTTCATCGGCCGATTTATTTCTGCAATCCCACCTCCGAAACGCTTGATTAATTATAACGTATCAATTAGCGGCTTAATCACGAGCATATGCCGTCAAATATTCGCTATATTTATGAGAGGTGATAAATCGACAGAAATTCGTCGGTTAATAACCTGTAATTACTGCAAAGCTGCGGTATTCAAACTATGAGAATCTCTTCTCGAGACAGCAATTAATATTTGGATAAGTACACTTTTCGTCATTAGAAAGGTGTGTGTGTGACGTATGAACCCATCGAAATAAAATTACAGTTATCTAATTATGGAAATAAAGAAAAAAAAGTTTAAAACGACTTATATTAGTCTTTCTTATGATACAATATTATTCCAAAAAATGTCGCCTTAAATTGTACCATAGCTGTCAATATAGTACACTACGACAGATTATAAAATGGAAACACAGAGGTCGCTATAAAGAAGAATGTTTTCAAAAATATAAAAATATTTTTTGATTCCATGTACGGTACAAAATCACCAAACCAAGTAAGTAAATGGGAATGTAAGAATACTGTTAATGATAATTAGATATAGACTAACTGTATCAAATCCAGTGTTACCTAAACTGTATTGTTTACCTAAGATACATAAACCAGGGAAGAGCATGAGACCCATTGTCTCAATATCAATAATCCAACTTACTTATTGTCCAAATGACTATCTGGCAAATATAATCACATACCTGTGCAACCCCCGGATTTAGCAGTTAAAAATTCATACGCGTTTATCGAAAAGATTAACAACATTGAACTTACTGAGAATGAAGTTTTAGTTTCTTTTGATGTGAGTTCACTGTTTCCCAGCGTCCCCATTTCAAAGATTCAACAACAGAGGGAACTGTAATCTGGGTGTCAAGACAATTCGCCACAATCTATGTTGGGTTATAGCCTTATTCACATATCTTAATAGTTATTCAACTGACTAAAGTACCTTTGGGACTCTCTTAGATGGCGCTTGGCTTAAATGGGATTTTACGTATGCGCAGAACACCATCTAACAGACACCCAATGGTACTTCCAATCGGTTGGATAACTATAAAGATATATCAAGTATTATACCAGTATACATATGATCAAAGAAATGTTCCACTGGCGTAATATAGATGGCACCACAAGTATTCTCTTATGGAAATATATTACCACTACAAATGCACAACAATAGAAAATGCTGGTGGTGTCATCTATAGTGCGCCAGTGGAACATTTCTTTGACCATATGTATACTGGCATAATATTTGGATATATAAACAAGGGTTATAGCTAAGCACAGCGGTTACAGATCCCTACTGATCTCTAAAAATAATTTAACACTCTGTCGTTATTATTGATAATTAAAATACGTAATTCATCAAGACGAGTCCTTATATTATTAAGGTAAAAAATAACCCAGTGGTTTATTTCTCAATTCTAAAACCTTTTATTTTCAGTTTACCGGTTTCGATATATTACCATTCATATTGAAGTTCAAATTGAGGTGATAATAATAAGGTAAAAATAACCCAGTGGTTTACATTATTACTTAAGGTTTTAAATTGTTTAAACCTTACAAAAGGTATATTTTTTTTTCCGCACTTACATTTAGGTGTGTACGCTTTACTAAGTAAAATTAAAAGCTCAAAATCCTTTGTTGCCTAGAGCAACATGTCTACAATTGTTCGTATAGATTTATGGTGGAATTTTATGCACATCTGTAGCAGCTATGATTATCTGTAAGACTGTAAGCACACGTCATATGTTGACAGAAGCAACATCAAAATTATCAGTCCCTAAGTAATTCATCCAAAATCAAAATTCCTTGTAAAAACAATGGTCAAGAATAAGCAACGATATCATTGACCAAGAATTAATTAACCTACGGAAGGGCGAAGATCAACCCAAAAAGCAAGGCTGTAGGAAGAGCACTCACGGATGATATAGTCTTTTTGGCAATGTGTTTGAAATGTAGTAGTTGTCAATAAATTCTATTATTATTATTATAGATTGAAAATTGTAAAAAAAAAACTTTGATATTGAATGACGTAGCTTTTGATTTCTAATTGACATATTACACCTGAAGATGGTCAAGGCGGAAACCGGTTGTTAATAATATTAAATAAAGGGATTGGATAGAATTCTTGTACTGGTTTTGCTCGAATACCAAATATCATGTATTATAAATGTTTGCAGACTTACAAATAATCCTATAGGCCTTACAGGTATGCACAGAATTCCACCATTAGATAATATATTCCAACAAGTTAGTAATGAGTTATTTGGAAATTTAACCGACAGCGCCATCTATTGATACATGCTTTCTTAAAGTCCCCTCTTAACGGAAGGAACATTTAGCGTTTTTTGGCGGTGGACTATTCGGTCAATGATGAAAACATTTGGTAACGACACGTTCACGTCAAAAAAAAATGTTGACGTTTGATATAAACATGCTCACTAAGATAACGCCAAAACGGAGTTCTATGTTGGTGGCTGTGCGTGTCAGTATTCTAATCATCCCATCCTAATCTCAGAAATCACAAATATGAATCTGAATCTGGAGCAAATAGTTCTGCTTGCTTACATTACAGCAAAAGATGACGATTTTCTTGTACTTTTCGATGATATGGACAATGTAAGTGCACAAATTGCAACGACTGCGTCGGCAGCGCTAACACATAGGGAAAAAACACTACAAACAACCATTATATTTTGAACGATATGTGGAAATGTATTCGGATAACGAAAATAACTTTTTATCTGTTGCATCAAATAACTGTAAAATTTTTGCGTGGCTGTTTCGCCATTACAAATTGTCTATATAGTATAGTATATATAATTCAATCTTAACGTCAAATATCAACCTAACAATAAGACAAGGTAAACCATTAAACAGTACATATGTATCTAATATATATATACCTAACCAATAAATGACAAACACGGCTTCTACTTGTATTAATGTCGCTGCAATCGCTTTTTTCGCTTGTGAACGAAGTTTAGAGTATGTTCACGAATTCTCATGACCAAACCTGATGTAGTTTAGCATTGAATTACTTTGATTAGAGCAGTATTAGAAATGACCACAACGTAAAAATAGCAAATTCTATGACCAATTCACATATTTAGTGATAAAGTTATGCGCCAAAATACGCTAATTGTGATTTCACGTTTAATCTGTCTAATTTCCACAAATTAGCCAAGAAAGCATCGAAATTTGCTATCCTATCTGTCAAAATTTGACATTTAACCAACAAATCTCGCAATTCCATAACGCCATAATTTCAACGCACAACGTTCGATATTTATCAACTAATTTCATGTTTGAATCGTCCTCTGCATATGCAAATCGCCCTCTCTGAAGTTAATTCTACAGAGTTCCCTCGGACTATAAATAAACACATCTTTAATCCTCAGAGGACGCCATATTGCTGCCGGCCATGTTCCTATATATATAGACAAAAGGGAGCCGTTATTATAATTTTTCTTTCTTCCTTTCTCTGTTTGCGTATGTGTCGGAGATCGAAATTAAACAAGATCTGGCCAGTTCGACGATGGCACGACTCAAAGGGGTGTTAAAACCATTAAAACGAGCCGTATTTCAAAGTTTTTCCATTCTCTCTATATGTATATATATGCAGTCGATGCGTTCGGCTTTAAATGAGTATACGGACGGAGAGTTTCACGATCTAGAAAAGGGATAATTTTTATTATTTAGAAAGGAGGGGCGTCCCTTTCCTCTGCTTTATAATGAACGCGTATATGCATACGCGCATCGTAAAAGAGACGGGTGCAGTGTTTGATATGCAAATTTCGAGCAACCCCTGCGAATCGTATAAATCAAGTTTCTAGAACAGCGTTCTCGTTTTGCCCGCATTAAAAATTGTTTTTTGGGGCTGTGGAATCGGGGAATAAAAGTTTGCCGACGGAAGGAGTAAAAATTAAAAGTTTCGGCGCTATATCCATCTCTGTTTCTCCCCTGGTTATAGTTAATGTTTCTTCTCGGTTTTTTTTTTTTTTTTGGCGGGGAATAGTACGCGCGTTTCGCCTGCTGTTATTTGAATATGAATGGTGAATGTTCGGGTTTTGTTCAGTGTTGGTAATAGCGTTTTGCGTAACTGTAATCACTTCTTTTTTTTTTAACTGTATTTCATTTCGTTTTTACCTTGTAGATACACTGACGTAAGAAAATGGGGTAATTTTATTCTTTTCCGAGAAAAGCGTATACTGTGGAAAAAGATTTATTCGTCATTAATAAATATGCATTAATTTAAATGAATCATTCTTTTTAAGTAATGGGAAAGAAACATTTATTAGATGCTAAGAAAAACGAAAAACATCCAAAACAAATAATGGATGATAGAAATGAATAGAAGTTTATTATTAAAGGTAAGAGTTCCGTGATAGGACCACTGATTTGGCGATTTCTATGCATACTAACGGAAATAGCATGTGTTCCTGAGTGTAAAATTGCTATTCCTTTTTTGAGCAAATGAAAACAAAATACTAAAAACAAAAGTGTTCGAAAAGTGCTATTTCGAGGTTATGCGCGAGGCGTTTTTGACAGATTTAACATGTGGTGGCAATGATGTGAAAGGAAAGGGGTTACTAAAACTGACCAAATTTTAGATAAAACACGCGCCAAATACAAATTTATTTGTTAAGTTAATGTGAATCAACTGTAAATTGAAGTAATAATTAGACAGCGGTTCGGTACAATATCCTGAAATTGTTTGTTTTGTTTTTTTTTGAACAGTACAATTTTAGGAATTATTATAAGTTTTCACATTTCTCATTATTGGTTGGTGTATCGGATAGAAATAAGTTCATATTTCATATAGATTATTCGTAGGAAGTTTACGTATAAACAGTAATTAATATTGTATAGTTGAAATTATAATTGTAACAGAATTATTTTATATAAAAGCAATTTATTTGATTACATTGTAAGTAAAGCATTAATAAAAGGTAATGACTTGTTTGAATAAATGAATTTGTTAATGCAATGAGGTGTAGAGTTCTTTTGTCTTTCTTAGTGCCCCTTAGACAATAATATATGCAAAATAACTAAGTATCTCGTATTTTGATTTAATATGTAGACTGATTTTGCTTCGTTTCACATGCTTTATTCAATTTTATTAAATTAAACCTTTAAATCACATTTAATGTAATGAATTTGTTTGATTTTAAACATTTAATTTGAATTACACTATACATATCGTAAAATGTCTTTGTTATCGGTCACATTACCTATATTTATTTTTATGTATTTTAAGATCCCATGATATAACTCGTGTTATATCGTCCTAAAGTACTCAGAATCGTTTTCTATGATCCTAAGTATCCAGTGATTTTTATCGTGACTCTGATGATCACAGTTTCGCTTTCTTCAGCAAAACCTCCACTTCTGCCATTGTTTTTCTGAGACCATAAATTTGTCTGACCTGTTTCTGCCATCGCAATAACAATCACTATACAACTTCCATGCCAATTCAATTTTCCCGTTAAAGGAGGGTTCCCATGTCTTACTCCTTGCAAGAATGTGTGTACATCGAAACTTCAGTAGACACTGAAATGGGATCATTAAATTAAATATGGACTATCTTTTGTGTACACTTACCCAAGCAGTGTCATCGATGCATTACAATGCTCTTCTCCATCAACATTTCCTGGACAGATGTTGTAAGTCAGTGTAAGTAAGTGTAGTCAGAATTAGGGCTTCACGTGAACTTGTCGTTTGAACTTTGCGCTTGTTTTGTCTAAATTTTAGTAACTTTTCCTTCCACATCATTGCTACCACATGTTAAATCCGTCAAAAACGCCTGGCACATAACCTCGAAATAGCACTTTTCGAACACTGTTTTTAGTACTTTGTTTTCATTTGCTCAAAAAATGAATAGCCAGTTTACACTCAGGAACACATGCTATTTCCGTTAGTATGCATAGAAATCGCCAAATCAGTGGTCCTCTTACGGAAGCATAGCCTTATTAAATATAGATACACATTATTTTTTTCTTTTACTGCAACAATAAAACTATTCTGTCAATGGAAATAAAAGAAAAAGCATTATCGATATCATATTTACATCAATTTCAACGACGAAAACCATGTTTGTTTTTCTCTCTTCTGAAAGCAAACAGCGGTTTAATATGTGTGTGTACCTAAGTACTCGAATTGCTATGAAATTATGGAAAAAAAACAGCAGACGATATGAAGTTTATATGCGATAGAAAAAGAAGCAAGAGAACTTTCACCGGCGAAGCGTGAATACATTCAATTGTTTCTTTATATACGCCGACAATTGGGTTGGAGTCAGTTTTCGCGTGACGTCAGTACAGCCGAGCCTTCTTACCGGCTGTTTCAAATTTCATATAATGACAATACATATACAACAGAGGAGATTTGCGTTTCGATTATTGCATTGTTGGAATCTGTTTCATTTAATAGAACAAAGATGATTTTCTTTTATTTAAAAGGATATGCTGAATCACAATTAGAGTTACTATGTAAAATGTTTTGGATGGTTTTGGGTTAGAACTTTAGGCATTATATTGACATTACTTATTTGACATTCAATCTGAACATTTGTGTCATTGATTGTCGCTGATTATCTTTTCAATATTAAATGAATCGTGTGTGTTTCTTTTTACGTTGCAGTATCATTTTGGGTATATAAACTTTGTTTACAATGGGAATATCAAGTGGCAAGTATATCATTATATGGAAGTGGTTAAAGTATCAACCCCAAAACACTTTTTCTTGTTTGTTTGTCGTGAATTTAAAAACTTCGACAGTATCATGGCATACTACAAAATTGGATAAACAAGCAAACAAACAGACAATAATAATAATATAAATAAAAAAGAAAAAGTACAACTATATCAGTACTATACACTTACATTTGCATGTGTGTGATTTTTCTCGATGGCTCTATGTTAAAGATGGCGTTATAATTTGAATGGCCAGACACACAATAAAACACTAATTAAAACAAACAACACTTTAAAGTAATTTAAAATAGGTTTTAACACTTCGCACTCCTAATGTAAAGTAATAATTATTGCCCTTTTTAATGTCTGTCTTTTATATATTTTACTTATTTCAACTTTTTACATTGCACTTTCTAATTTTAATTATATTTTTTAAATCCTGACTAATTTTAAACTGATCTGGTATTCTGGCCTGAGGATGCTCGACTAGAGCGAAACCGGTCGTGTTATATTAAAGAATTCTGTGAGGATCAAGACCTTGTTTTCCTTGCTTTCCTTTTAATAAATTGATAATTTAGCTCTTTCCCAACACTGTATTGTATATATGTGTTCAAATGGTACACTGATGGCTCCAAAACCGCAGAAGGAACTGGAATAGGAATATATGGGCCTACAACTACATATTTCGAAAGCTTGGGAAAATATCCAAGTATATTTCAGGCGGAAAATACACGCTATTGGAAGAGTTGTTCAGTTCATTATGGATAGGAACTATCGGAAGCAGGAGATTTTTCATCGTGTCTGATAGTCAAGCAGCCATCAAGGCGCTGAACTCATATGAAATCAGCTCCAAGATGGTCTGGGAATGCCTAGGGAAACTAAATGAGCTAGGCAAAAGAAATAAAGTAACCGTCCTGTGGGTTCCGGGTCACACAGGAGTGCAAGGAAACGAAGCAACGGATAACCTCGCAAAAACAGGGGCTGGAATGCCTTTCGTAGGGCCTGAACCCTTTTGCGGGTTAAGTAGCAGTACAATACTGAAGAAACTAAAAATGGAAATGGAGCAGAGAAAATCCAGTTACTGGAAAATCTCCAGGGAATGAGGCAAAGTAAAATCTTCTGGGAACTTATAACCAGAAGAGGTTACAGAATGTATCAACCTGAGTAAGAACAATGTTCGCATATTAACAGGAATACTTTCAGGCCATTGTAGACTGAAAGGGCACCTGAGTAAGCTTGGATGGAAAAAGATCTGAATGCAGATTCTGTGGGGAACAGGATGAAACACCCATCCACCTCCTCTCAAACTGCGTAGCACTGTGCAACTCGAGGGCATTTCACCTGGGAGCATGTGAAATCGAAGAGGGAGACTTACCTAGACATCCTACACTTTCTGAAAGGAATAGGATTGGAAGGCCAGCTGTAAAGCAGCAAGAATAGGGGACACAATAGATATTTTAGGTCGCAGTGTAACACCACCCTTCTATTACATACATACATATATGATTTAAAGGTTAATGTCACATATATGAAACTTAGTACTAATCTGGCGCCCAGACGAAAATTAACCACTCTAGTTATAATTCTAACTAGATATACTTGGTAAATATTGCAATAAAAATAGTGAGCGGAAAAGTTTAATTATTAGAATCACAAATCACAAGAAAGGTTTTACCCTATGTAAATTACATTAATCCACTTAACAAATACGAACGATTTTAAAGTAAGATTTAAATAAGCGATTACCACTGGTAAAACAATGGCTTTATTGTGTAATAACATTAATATAGATTCCATACAGATCAATATTTAAAATGAAATAATCTACTTAATTCCAAATAAAATATCCTCACGCACCGACTTATAAAAATTCCGGCGCCTATATGTAGAGGGCTTCAAATCTCGATTATTTTCCTATACGAGTCAATATCCGACAGACCAGCCCGCCGAGGTATATATTATACATGCATTAACATTAGTAATAAAACTACCAGTTTGCTATGCGCGCGGTCAGAAAGGAATTTATGTTGGCGTTTTAGAGACTTCGGGGTATTATTGCATCGAGTCGGCCGCGTTCAACTTACGCCCAATTAATAACAATGGGTGCAGATCATTTGTTTTAGATAAATAGATGTGTATTACTGCAATAGTAGCCCGTGTCGTTTCAAGTAGCAGAAACCCAGAAGAGCGTGATGGAGGATTGTGGAAGGAGAGAAAGAAAGAGAGACAGTGATGAAGGTGTGTTTGTGTATTATAACAATGAAGATATGAGAAACGTCATTCTTGGAGCGATGTAGATTATGTTTAATCTACATCGTGTGAAAAATCCAACTTGTCCCAGCGAAAATTGTGTAATTTGTGAAGATAGCTTTATTTGCAATTTTTAGAAAAAAATATGTTTTACAAAAGCTTTATACATAAGTTTAAAATGACAGTTCTTTTCAAGGTAACATCAAATCATATTGGCAATATAGAAAACGCAAAAACTTCTGTTTCAAAGCAATACCTTTTTGAATAAAAGGGATACTTCTACCAGTGTATACATTTCATTGCAAGTTATACTGCAGTATTTAAGAGGAGTTTTAAAAAAGGCACGAATCAATAGATGGCGCCGTCATTTAAATTTACAAACAATTAGAAAATACTTGGGTTTTGTAAATGGATGAAAGGTTACATGTTGTAAATAATGTTTTGTTTGAAATATAGGAAAGAATTATATTTTGAACGTGGTTAAATAAAGGAAATCGAAAAACTAATTTAATGATTTAACACTAAATTGTGTTGTATTTTAATTATTATTATTATTTTGAAAAGACACTTAGATATTTAAACTAATGTGTTATCGGTTGTGTGATGCGAAATTAATGAAAAATAGATAGAAAAGAAATTACGTTGAAAAAAGCAAATAAATAGAGATCGCTGCTACAAAGTCTATATAGGGTTATAATAAAACTTAAGAAATTTATGAATATATAGGGTTAAGCAGAACAACACTAATTATATTGTTAATTAATATTTAAAAACTATTTAATGAAATGAGAAAAATTAAGTTAGTTAAAATAAAATATTATGAATTTTCAAAAAGAAAATAAATTTCTTCAAAGTTATTTAACCGGTGTTTAATTAATTATTATTTTTTCATTTCCTTGGGTATACCGGGATTTAGTATATGTTTGTTAGTTGACCTGTAAATGTACTAAAGTGTTTTACAATTTTAAGTTTAAATGTAATTAAAAATTTTATTGACAACACCCCAAAGGTGGAAACACAAAAAAAAAAAAAATGGAAATAACTAATAAAATAAATAAAAAATGAAATGTGAAAAAGGAAAAAATGAAATTTCCGAAACGTAAAAAGAATATAATAATTAAAAAAACCGGTATACCCAAGGAAATGAAAAAATTATAAAAAGAAAATATAAATCATTCATATTTTAGCAAAAAAATGATTTAATTACTGTAAATTTTGTTGTTATTGGTATTTTTTGATCATACTGTTTGTAGCTTTTTAAATATGAAACATTTCTAAAGAACGACTGTTAAATTGTTAAGTTATATTGAATATTTTATCTTTTTAACAATTTTAAAAGTATTATTTGCAATTTTAAATATAATTGAATAGTTGTATATTGTCCTTTCTTTCATTGATAATCGATAGTACACTTCTTTGTAGCATTGCTTCTGATGAAGATGTAAATTAAACAATGAAATTAATGAGGTATTGAATAAATAAGTCTTTTACTACATAAACCGATTTCCTGCTAATATATCTTAAAACCTGACGAAGGACGGTCGATACTTCTACGTTATTTACGTATATATAATATGTTACATCACAAATTTAATAAATAAAAAAAATATAACCTAAAAATTTCATGTTTTCATGTTAACCAACAAATACTAAAATTCGATGTTCATATGTCAGAATAAAATAAATTTCATTCGTTTAGAGAGGCCCTGGATATAGGCGAATAAAAAAAAACTCAGCGATTATCTGAGATTTGCTCATTGCACTCATATTAGCTTTTAAAACTGGATTGATTATTTTTTCAATATATTTCATTTTTAAATTTAATAGTTACCTAGATTAGGCAACGTTTTCCTGATTTGTATAGATATTATTATAGCTCGTTAATCACGTAGAAAAAAGAACTAATTACGATAGCGGCCAGAAATATATCTTTCTTGTTTAATTGACATTTAAAAAAAAAATGCTCCGACGGAAAAGTTCAACTTTGTTAAATAAGCATTTGACGTAGTAGCATTTTCGTTACACATAACACATTTTAATGCTAAATAAAATAACGTTGTAGGCATGTAACAACTGGTTTTCGCTTTGTATGTAAAGCAGTGTGTATTAGTAAATCTATCATAGACATACATCTGTCAGATTTATCACGAGAGAAATTATAATTAAATAATCTTAAAATGTCTCGTAACTAGATCAGGATTTTGGAGGAAATATCAAGGTGATATTTTCAGGCTAATTAGAATTTGTGATCTGCTGACTTGATTAAATAGTGTATGCTGTATGTATTTTATTGGTCAATTTTTAAAATTTGCAAAACAATAGTATCTGTTTCTATGCACAGCAAGCTCTAACTATTTTTTAGCGGCAATCATTAACCACCTATATTTACTTGTTCACGATTCTCAACGCAATTTCAGATATCTGTTGCCAAGGTTTTAAAATACGCGCACGTTATATACCAACGTGTATTTACTATCTATGCGTGTATTAGCGGGAAAACAATCACTGCCGATTTTAAATCGGAAAAAAAATAATGTATAGTCATGTTTCGTTATACAGAAATATCTGTCTTTATTAACAAACGTGTGACGTTGTCCTGCATCGATTGTGGTAATAATTAGCAATGTGCTAATAATAATCGTGTGTTATTAACTCCAGAAAACGGATGTTGAATTCGTTGATCATTCACGTTTTTATTAAGGCAAATATCTGTGCGTGTAAACGTTGAGGGAAAAGACGGCATTTTAGACAGCCGATAGGATTTGTCCGTTTGTTCGTATCGTACGCAGATATTACGATAGAATGTTACCGGACGTAGTACGTACCTGCATACATTTGACCTGTTGTATGGTGGGCACATGACTCTAGTAGGAAAGGGGGTCCATTATCGCTTTATCACGGGCACTGCCGATGACAACCGCGGCAAAGAACAACAGAGATTGTGCTCAAACGCCACTGTGATCGAAAATTGTCTTTTCATACTTACTAGAAAAATAATTATGAAAACTAACTAGCCAAGGAGGGCTCTAAGAGACACTTCATGGGTCCAGAGCCCGTATGTGGGATTACTAAGGACTTCGCAAGAAGGGAGATCTGGACCTGGTTAGATAAAGAAAATACAAAGAAATGGAGGTCAACTCCATACCAAAACGCTGATAGGGGATGGGGGATGGTAGTGTTCTCTGATAACCTACTCAAGCGCAGTAAGAAAGAAGTTAAAACCATTACTGGGTTGGTAACTGGACACTGTCCTCTGAAAAAGCATCTATACACACAGGCGTGTAAGCGAACCGTGGTGTAGAATATGCGAAATACAGGAGGAAACGAGTTTACATGTAATCTGCACATGTGAGGAACTGAAGGTACTCAGGCAGAAATATTTCGGGAGAGATCTATTGGAGCCTCGAGAGTCCCCAAGTTTGCACTGGGCAAGATACTGGGCTTTATAGAGAACACCAAGCTGCTCGAGTGGAAATAAGAGAATCAATAGGGATGGTACAATGAGCACCAAGCTCAAGTGCCCGGACATCAAGTACCCACCCTAACCTGAATGAATGAATGAATGAAATATATTTCATTTCATTTTGCAAAGGATGCATAAAAAATGTCAAAAAACAGCAAAACAAGTAACAAACGAAAAGAAAAAACAATGTACACATATGTTAAAACAAAAAGAGTCAAAATGTGAATCAAAACAGCATGAGCATTTAATTAAATTGATTTGACAAGAAATCATTTATGGTGCAATAGGCGTTACAAATTAGGTTTTCTTTTAAGTTTTTCTTATACTGGGCTTTATAGAGAACACCAAGCTGCTAGAGTGGAAATAAGAGAATCAATAGGGATGGTACAATGAGCACCAAGCTCAAGTGCCCGGACATCAAGTGCCCACCCTAACTTGAATGAATGAATGAATGAATGAATTATGAAAACTCAGAAATTAAATTTTAGTTGATGAACTTCTAAAATTTTGTGCAAAAGTAGTTTTCTTTGACCTACTTGGCGTTAAAAAAGGGCTTGTTTTATCTTAACGTAAAATACAGATCCTACAAGGATGCTTCTGTTATGTTTAGACTTTCTTGGATAATTAACAAATAAAATTTTCTGTTTAACAAGTGAGTATTACTTTTTCACTCAAAATCCGGCTTTCAAATCGACAAACATTAAAATTCTAGTTTTCATTTCATCCAGTACTAATTGAGGGATTAATCTATACAGTCTGTCTTAAGAGGGAAATGCTACAGGACACAAATTTGTATTTGTAACCATATTTATTGGTTCCCCATTTTATATCAAGTTTGAGATATGTCCTATTCACCAAATTTTAACATAATAATAATAATTAATAAATTCAACATCTATTTTAACAAATTCTATAAATATGCAGCTAATGGGGCATTGTTAATTCATCCCTCTTACACATGATCGACTCAATATTCAATTCCACACGAAAAGTAAAGCATTAGAACCGTTCGTATTGTATAATCGACGTTTCATCCGAATATATCATAATTTAACCGTATTGTTGGCTCAGAATCGGCGTTCCATTAAAGCGTACATAACTAAAAAATTAATTATTATTTCTCCGATATGTGAAGAATAAAAAACGACCGAATAAAAGTAACAAACAGAGAACGAACGAAAGGTTTGAAGTAGACGATGGGCCCAGGTTATATAGGATACAGCGGCGGTGGTGCATTGTATTATGCGCTCATGGAATCATTAATCAAGGGAAAGAGAACAGTCCGGTATATGAGCGGGGTAAAACGGGGGGCGCCTTTACCGATCTCCTCTTCGTATACTTCGATCGTCCTCCTGATGTGCCTGGGCCATTTGAATATCCCCGACACAAGCGAAGAAGATGCGGACTATTAATCAAAAACGATTTTAACAATGCCATCCATATGCCCGGCGTTCTTTTGCCAGTCGCGTCGTTTGTCTATACGTGTGTGAGTGTGATTCCAGTTCTGCGCCAACCGAGTTGAATGCGAGCGACTAGTGTGAGCGCCTCATGCGTTGGGATCATTAAAATTATGGAAATTATTTAATCTAATTCTTGTCTCTTCTGATGTTCCTTATTTTATATAAGATGTTGTTCTGTGTAGTAACCCCAGTGATCAACCATATTTATTTCATATTTTATAAATATTTAAAAAATATTAAATCTTTCTTGAACATCAGTTATATTAATATAATATGCATAAAATATATTATAGAAAATATATTAGGAAAACATTTAAAAAATATATATGTATGTAGCATTAATAATATTTTATTGCAATGTTTTCTCAATATATTTTTCATAACTCTGCAAGATATTTTGCTTGTATTTCTGTAAATATTTATTTCATATAAAAAAAAAAGATTGAATTTTTGCTTTTGTACAGTTGGTGCGTAGGACGAATAATATAAAATGGGTAAAATATGCATGCATATTAAGTAGGTATGTACCTATTTAAAATGATAGTTTAAAGATTAAATTAGATAATATATATATATAATATGATTTAATTAGTATCTAAGTTGAGCGCTGTAACTTTTCTATTAATATATCTGCGTTTTGTATTATATTATTTATAATATTTTGTAAGTTGGGAACGTCAATACAACATCTCTATTTATTACGGTGCCGGTGTTATATGATTTAGTATTGTTTATGCGTCTATGGATTAGGTACATAGAATGCATACGCGCACGTGCGTATCATCAACGTTTTCATTCGTTTGTTCGTTACATGTTATAGTTTATAATAGTATACGATTAGGGCAGATTAGGGTTAACAGTATAATTAATTGTTGCGGGGTGTGTTTTAGTTTTTGTGGTGACTACGAGGTAAGCAAAACTTTGAACATGTCATGGCATTTATAAGATAATTGGAATGCTCAATATCGCTATGTACAGAAATCGTTTAATATATAATTGTTGAATTTTATGCATCATATATGTACTGCATCTACCAGATAACTTGCTAGTTGATTTTCTTAAGAGATTCATCTCGGTAGATAAAATTGGCATTGTTTTAGAGGCCACAAGGAAACGCCATGAGAGCGCCACTACCGAAGACATGAAAAAAGCCATAGGGTTGTACCTGGCACCAGCCAAGGCTAGACTTAAAAATGAGTATTTTTCATTTTTATTGGCTTATTCAAATGAAAGATAATAAATACGTTGTTTTTTATTTAGAACATTCAATTAAAAAATAGTGATTAATTTGATAAACCTTCAGTATGCCTTAAAAGATGCCGAATTATTGATTATTAACTTGTATGGTGAGTGTGAAAAAACAAGTTCTTGCCTTTTAGACAACTCTATGTATGTTTCAACTTACGTTATCGACGTTATACATTCTAATAATCAAGAACAATTTTAGTTCATTTGACAAATTAAATAGATTGCATGAAAAATCTCAATTTTCATATAAATATTTTACAAATATTTTAGAAAAAATAAAGCGCTTACATTAATTTTAAAATATGGAATAAATATTTTAATTGAATATTTTATCTACATTTAGAAAAAAATATGAAAAATATATTCAAAAACCTCTCACGAAAAATATTATATAATATAAAATATATTTTTAAAAATATCGATGTAATATTTCTGGCTGTTAGGGAAATGAAAAGGTTTTATTTATCTTAGTTGTAAAAGAAAGTATAAATTTTATAGACTTCAAAAATCCAGCAAGAGCATTTCTTAAATAAAGCTCAAATTAAATTTCCCACGAAAAAATAATTCACGTTAATGTCAATAGATTTGTGTACTTGCTATCGCCAACATCGGTAATATAGCACCTTAACATCTGTATTGATATACAGGGTTGGGATAAAGTATGGAACCAAGCAAATAACTTTAAAACGGAGAGGATGACGTTGATGAAACTTTGCAAATAAGTGTCGCGAAATATAATATATCTAACTTCGATGTTGTTGTTGTGACTGTACTTCCGGTTCAACCGGAAGTTCTCTTATTTTTTTTTTATTTAAATGGAACACCTGTATATTTTTGCAAATTATAATAGACCTTGTTTTTGCGAATTCGACCATATTGGTTTTAGCACCATTATCTGTAAATAATGAAGAGATAGAACACTCCACATTTACTGAACAATTAATTTTATTTATCTTAAATTATTAACAAAATGGTAGTCATCTTATAAACGAACTCATTTAAAATGTTCAAAATGCTGGTCGTTTACTTCCTGACAATATGCAAGTATTCTACGAAATTCCTGAGTTACCTTTTCCAAAACTTCTCTACGGATTAAATCACATTCGTCGACTATTCTTTGCTCAACTTCTGCAAAGTAGTTGGTCGCCTAACGTAAACACGAGATTTGAGAAAACCCCATAGATAAAAATCGCCGTGGTTTAGTGCTAAAGTTGTAGTAGAAGTTTGAGGTGATTTTTCTAATTCAATAGCAATGTTTTCCCTAACAACTGCGTTAGTTGCGGTCTGTGGTCTGCCTGTTGTTGGTGAATTTTTAACCGTTCCAGTCATACTAAAACGTTTTAGTGTTTTAGTGACAGCTGAACGTGTTATAGGAGTTCTTTCGGGATGCAAATCATTAAAAAGGTGACACACTTCTTCATGAGTTCTAACGCGATCGCCAAACCCGATCACCACCAAAATTTCAATACGCTCTTTTTCATTTAAATGCACCATTTTCATCCGTACAATTAGTAATTTGATGGACGTCAATTAAATAAACTTGACAGTTTGTCAACAGTTACCTACTAGATGATAATACCTTTTGTTTGTTTGTTGCTGGGCAAAGCTTCGGGTGTGACCGACATCTATGGACTTAATGTAATCATCCCGCTGAATTTTGCCGAACTAATATACTTCCATTATTTACAAATATTGGTGCTAAAATCAGTATGGTCGAATTCGCAAAAACAAGGTTATTATAATCTGCAAAAATATACAGGATGTTCCATTTAAATAAAAAAAATAGAGGGAATTCCGGTTGAACCGGAAGTACAGTCACAACAAAAAAATAACATCAGATGTATATATATTCCTTACACTTATCTACAAAGTTTCGTCAACATCGTCCTCTCCGTTTTAAAGTTATTTGCTTGGTTCCATACTTTATCCCAACCCTGTATGTATATTATTTATCTGTGAATATAACCAAAAACAGAAAACAATGTCGAGTAACATTTAATTTCGTTTGACCAACAAGCTAATCAGCAATTTAGAAATAGTAAAAAATTAGGTGTGAAAAATCTTTGATGAATATCGTTGACCAATTTTTTAAAACATCTAGCATTGTAATTAGTTCCTTTATTAAAGATTTTTGTATTGCTAAAATTAAATTAGTAGTTTATAGCTAAACGATGTTTTTTCAAACTGGCATACTTTATTAAATATTAAAACATTTATAAGAAATAATATACAACAAAAAAAATTCAGCTAACATAATTATAAGCGATAAATTATTTTACCATTCCGAAAAGAATATTATAATCTTTCAACGTACCACAGAACAAACACTAATTTTCCAGCACACTCCATATTATATATATATATATATATGATGCCCTCCGAAATACCAACTCGTGCTGCAAGAACGCGAGCATCACCTCTAATTGAGGACCATCAGCGTCCTAATTGGCGCATTTCTTCGCAGAAGCAGCGAACCCGGGGGCCCAGTTTTTGCCTGGGTCTTTCTCCTGTCCAATTTTTCAACGATCTCCTGACATAATCGCTCCAATACAATCATCATAAAACGTACAAAAAAAAGACAAATTCTTCTACGCAATAAACATGTAAACATCGATATAGAAATCGCTTTGAAGGCACCATTAAACTTTGTTTATTTTTCTTTTTTTACGTAGGGTCAGATCGTAAAAAAAGCGGATTGGATATCACCGATAGAAGAATAATACTTAAGTGGGGTTATAAAGATCGAACGCCATCTTTGTGAGAATGGGTACGAGAATTTAAAATTATATTTAGGTGATTCGCTTTCAACAATATTCAAATTATACAATATAATACTAAATCTTACATGCAGAACGCAAACGAGTTAAAATCTACACAACTTATACTATCATATACAGGTGTTTGAAACATCGTTTAAAGATTTTTAAGGGTATATTACGATCGAAAATAAGGTTAAAAGTCATAATAAAATCAACACGTTTACGAGATAATAGCGAGTGTTCTAATAGTACATGATATAACATATCCCAGAAACAAGTGCTTATCAGCTATGTTTTATGACAGTTTAATTGACTGTTTGTGCAATTTGTAGCAATTACAATGGTTGCGTATTCTATGCTAAAATGAGCGATATGGTGTTCATATACGGTCGTGCTAATGGGAATGCTTTACAAAGCACGTCGCTTCTATGCTGAAACGTTTCCTGATCGCCAAACTGCCTCGCATGTAATGCTCAGACGGTGTTTCAACGACTAAGAGAAACTGGTTCGTTGAGAAGCGGTCTTCTGATATTGGACGGCAAGAATAGCATGTACTCCACAGATAGAAGATCGAATTTTGAATAATTATTGATGAAAATCCCGAAACTAGTGTTAGAAGAATTTCGACTCAGTGGGTGTAAGCAGCAATCTTGTTTGGAGAACTCTATATGAGCAATTCCTATACCCTACCATATCCAACGGGTACAACCCTTACTGCTCCGGATTATCAAGCGAGAAGGCTTTCTGTGAAGTGGTTTTGCGAACAGCTGCTGATCGCCAGATTTCGCTGATAACATCCTTTTCACTGATGAAGCTGGTTTACTAAAATTGGAATATTATAATTCCACAACAATCACCTTTGGCGTGACGAGAATCCTCATGCTACCGTTGAAGCCAGGCACCGCAACGTTTCTCTCTAAACATCTGGTTAGGCATGATAGGGAAACGGTTGTTAGACCGATTGTTTTGCCACAAACGCTTAACAGGTCCTGCATACCTCGAGTTTTGGAAATACTTTACCTGAAACTTTTGGAAGATTACCTATAAATCTAAGACTGAACCCCTGGTTTATGCAAGATGGAGCTCCACCGCACTTTACGCGTGCTCTTAGGGAACATCTTAACAATGAATTTCCTGAGAGATGGATAGGGCGAGCAGGGCCCATTACTTGGCCTCCAAGGTCTCCCGATCTAAATCCGTTGGACTTTAGTATCTGGGCTTATTTGAAAAGTTTAGTGTACGCAACACCGGTAAACGATCTTCCAGAGTTGCGCCAACGAATAGAACACTGTTGCCAGATAATACGAGAAAAGCCCTGGTTTTTTGAAAGAGTGTGCGCTTCCTTTGAAAGTAGATGTAGATCCTGTGTCGAAATAGAAGGGCGTCATTTTGAACATCTTCTTTAGTTATAATCTATTTTATGATAAAATGCAATAACATCTATAAAACCGCTAAAGCAAACTTTCTGCAATTGCGATAAAATCGCTGTTATCTCGTAAACAGTTAATTTGTGGGCATATGTTTATTATGACTTTTAACCTTAATTTCGGTCGTACTACATGCCCTACAAAGAATCACAAAAAAAATAAAAATGTCGCCAGTACTGGGTGGCGCAAAAGTAATTTCATAATTTGAACTGGCTGGTAATGTAATCTGTTTATTTCTTGATAAAATTAATGATAAAAAAGTATTGCATGTGATTCTTACTTAAGTAGACATACAGTACAAGTGGACATCGTTCAACAGAAAGAGAATATTAAACTTTATGCAATAAAGGATTTTAGTAGTACATATACGAAAAACCTTTTAATGGGAGCATTAATTCTTATATTATACATGTAGATAGCCACCTATTTTCTTCTGTTAAAAAAAAAAACAAACAAAATACGTAAATCATTTATACAATGCAGTAATAATGTATGGAATTCCTACTGTCAATTCTCTCTAATAACCTATTGTGTAAAGAATGCCGTATTATGTATGTATCAAACCGTCCATGAGAGTATTTGTCATTGAAACTTCGCCAGCACAACAGGTTTTCGCCATTTATATTATTTAATAATAAAGCGTTTGCTTAAAAATCACCGTTTTCTAATGTAAATTTACATATGCGCGTAATCATTGCCTTGTTTTATTAATATTTCGTACGTTTGTCAGTTCCTCCAAAAAATAAATTACGTAATCCGGATAAACAAGCTCTTTTTTTTTCATCGTATTAACAACAATAATAACTTTAATGACATCGAAATGGATAAAAAAGTGCTATTTGTAGATTACCTTATTGTAAAACGGGAAATTAGATATTAAATCGTTTCCAGATGCGATGTGGAACACATTTTTTCCTGGGTTTCATATTTATATACATGAATCGTAAACATGAAATCTCCAACGAATATTGACGATCGATTAATTTTGCTAAAACTGTGCGCCTCCATGAATAAATATAATGCAACTTTACGGATTCCGAGAATACGTTAAAATGTCGCTTATTATTCTGCGGCAATTGCAAGGTTTATTAGTGCGACTGACGTGTATTTTTCGCGAAAGAGAACGCTATTTTTTCTACGGAGCATTTGCATGATTACTCGCGTCATTCAAGGGGAAAGATACGGTTCGTTTGCGAAAAGAGGTCAATATAATAATCTTGTAACGTCGAAATGAAAAAGAGTACTATGTGATTATAACATCTGGAGTCGAATGGACTTAGAACACAAGTTCTGTTGGTGGATAAATGCAATGAAGACTATCAAATCATCTTTTTGCACATTTAATTCAGTTGCTTTTTCAAAATTCCGATGAAACCTTACGTAAGCCGGACCATAGAAGGTGCACCATCTGTGCATACACCAACTAATTTTGACCATGGGCAAACCAAAACTTGTGAATACCTTTTCAACTTCATTAAAAATATCCTCTCCTATGTGGTTCCTTTTAGCGGCTGTAAAGCAAGCAATTCCTCAGTAACAGTGACTCTTATCAACAACTTCGAATAAATATAGCCCAGTCGAGCTGTGTCAGACAATCGATGCTCTCGTCTAATGCTATGGAAAATGATTCAAAACACAACCATACGGGCAGTCAAAGTTTGTTTTTATATCATAAGCATCATTTCTATACGTCGGCGCAACAGTCGTCTTGACAACTAATTTTTTTCACATTCTTTTTCTTTTCAGGACACAAAACACTGCAAACTTCTAACATAACACTCCTTGATAAATTCTCTTCGGCAAATGGTTTAATGACTTTGCAATTTTGAACTAACTATAAACTAGTTTCACAACATATAAGTTGTTCTTTGTTTATGGAACAATTCGCTGCTGTTTTTCCAAAATTTGCGGTAAGCTTCTGGATTTTGTCTTTTCTTATTTGTCCTCAGTCAGTGAGTGCAGCATAGGATGCTTAGTTGAGTAATGCCTCTTATATTGAATTCTTTCATCTAAAAATGGATTCCATTACACAGCAAACAAATAGGCTTATCATTGTGCAAGTAAAAAAGAATTCTTCAGTCCATTTTTTCTTGAACTGGCGACCCTCTGCTATCTACTTTTTGTTTCTTTCCACCAGACATTATTTTCGTTTACTTTTCGTTCGATAAACTAATAACAAAATAAATTAGTAAGCACTCAAGATGCACACAAAGTCTCACAAAGCAAATTGGACGGCACTAGCAGTTCGCGTAGGATATCGCTTGTCGAAGTTATCACCTCGGTAGCTCAAATAGAACTGAACTAAAGTTCGGCCATCCACCCGCTTATATAGGCAAAATGAAGGAATGATCTAGAATCCTCTAGCGTAGAACATTTAAGAAGCTATAATCTTTTGTTGCACCGCCAGTGAGGCGGCAAACATTAAAGGCGCTTGATGTTTGCCGCCTCACTCTTTGATGATCGCGCCACTGTCGGCTTGCCGCTCACTTGATTCCGCAGGAGCAAGCGACAAACCCCATATCACTCGATCTTCCTCATTTGGAGTGAGTATGAGTCAGTAGTGTAATATTTTTTTTTAATTGGTTTTTTCAAAATGTCTCGCGGGCTGGATCAATCTACGGCGGGCCGGATCGGCCCGGGGGCCGTTGTTGCCCCCACTATGCCTTTAAAAGCTTTCCATAAAGTAAATATTACTAGTAGCTATTACGTTCTAGTTACATGATATATATTCGTAACTACTAGCAAAATGGGAACAAATATTAAGTTCTAATTATGTTATGGTGACGTAATCATCTCTTCTATAGGACGTAATAGTCATAAGGTGGCGGATAGTAGCTGCTACGTAGCTGGAACATTACGAAAAAGTAATTTTTACTTTATATGGCATTGCAATTCATTGTTGCTGTTCCTTTTTCTTCTTTGTACCTTTTCATTATAACACATTCACTCTAACTGTTGTTAGAATGAATAATATAATGGTCCATGTGTATATAAAATCTTTAACTTTGCTTATAATCAGTATTCACTATATGTATTTATTAATTTTTCCACCCCTATGCGAATATCCTGAATGGGGTGGCATCGACTACGCTATTTCTTTTTGTATTTACAATTAGTTTTAGGGATAATTTTCAATCGCTTATCGGAATAGAGTTTTTTACGCTTACTTGTCAAAATTTGATATCAATTTAACCCAAAAAAAATATTAAAATTTGACGTCTACTTGTCAAAATTTAGCATTTTTAACCAAGAATATTAAAATTTGACGTTTACTTGTAGAAATTTAATTACACATCTGATTCAGTTTTAAAGTATTGTTAAATTTACATATTAAATTAAAGAATATCGAATTTATATCATTAGCATCCCGAAATTAGACTCGTATAGCTCTTCAATACAATAAAAATTTCAACTCGAAACACCACAAGGCCCATATTATTCCGGAAGATCATCATTCTACCTCATCCCCGTTAAGAAACGACCTTTAAACGTCTTGGGTTTTGGCTCTTCGCTTTCGCGATACATCCTCATGAGGTGCGGCTTCTGCAGCCATACTTCGTGCACCTCGCGTAACAGCATATGCCCCCTGATGACCAGCATATCGATGGCTCGCATCTCGTTCATGTGGCGATTGGCTAAGAACTCCTCTCTCAGCTTAGCTCTGACCATCTTGAGGTCCTTGGGAATGTCGTAACGTCTCACCAACCAAGGTAGTGTTCTGGCCCATTCTTTGTACAGGCGTAACACGCGTAATTTGCAATCGTGTCGATCTAAAGATAATAAAGCGTGCACGGCTCTGGTGGAGGAAGTTTGAGCCATGTTTTTGCGGAGGATTTTAACGAATTTGGATACTATAAATTGTGATTGTCGAATGGTGACATTTCGGTGAATGTGTCAAAAGTATTTAACCCACAAAAACTGATAGCGACGTTTCGAGAAACCATCAACGATCCTACATTTTTTTGAGGATACCATAACCACAGTATATTACAGTAAGGGCATGTTCGCAAAAATCCATTGTTTTTGAGTGGTCCGTTTTGAATGACCTTCAAGCTCAGCTACCATTTTGTAAAGCTGTTGCCGGGAATTTTCAAACGTGTAGAATAATTTATATTTTAAAGGAAGTAGAAAAATAGATTAAAAAAATACACAAATTTATGCGTTTTTTAATCTGAATTTGTTGCAAATATTTATGAACAGTTTATAGTAATAGAAAACACGATTGCAGTAAAATAATGTTTGATTAAGTGATACATATATTTGCAAGTGTTTTACCATAATTATGTTCATATTCTTTCTCTTTTGTGAAATAAACCTTTGTTTATATTTTTTTAGTGTAAAAAATTCTTCCAGGAATGAATATGTTTGTGGTTCTTCTCAAATAAATTAATAAAAATGCAACAGCATCGGTGGAAGGGACTTTCAAATTTCTGACACGAATACACAATAACTTTTAATTAGGGTTCAGAGTATATGACTATATCGTTCTGTGCGATACAAAGATTGTTCTTTCTATTCGACTACTTCATTTCTAACATCCGACCCTGCACTGTTTGTCAATATAATGTCGGGGTGCACAATGATAGAGTTCAGACGTAGACTATATAATATCGAATTTGTCTATAATGTGAATAAATGTGATATAAATTTATACCAGTAGAATGCAGTTCAAACCAAATCACATTATTTTAAAAAGTAAACATAAAATGAATTAAGTTAGTTACTGCGATAAATAGCAATCTAGCTTAAAATGCGTATCTAACAAATAAATTGATTCAATGTGACCTAGGAATCTCTGCACAACGATAATAATTCTTCTTATTCATGTACTCTCTTAATTCTGTCGTGTCATAATATATTAGATTCATTCGAAATCCCAAGTAACACTGCGACCATCGTTAGCATCAAAATTTATCTGCGAGAGTGACTGGCACTACAACATGATACCCATTGGTGTCTTCTTCACGATTATTTGAGTTATTTCACTTAAACCTAACATATATTATATAAGAAAGTATGTAAAGTTATGGCACTGGCCACCGATCTTACCTTTTACACAAGAATATCATAGTTCATTAAATGTTTTTAAAACTGCAGGGGTAATTCAAAACTAATAAAATACGTAAAATAAATAAATAAAACAAGTAAATCATATAGATTAAACGGATGAGTAAACAAATTTGTGTAGATACGAACGTAAACAACAACAAACTGCCATTTTGGGAAGCTGTTGTTTGTGTGAAGTTAGGTTTAGAAATTTGGACCGCTATAACTCCTCTCTTGTCCTTACTCGATGTACTCTGCCATAACCATACTGAGAAGAAAAAAAATGTATAAAGAAAATCTTCAATAATCGCCTCTAATGGTAACTTCTTCAGCATTTTGTTGTCCAAATCTCTGTATGATTATTATTATTATACTTTTCATATTGCTAGCTTCTTCATTACAGGTAACTCAGGTATCATAAAAAAAGTTGCCAAATCTACTGATTGTTTGTCAAATATGATACAAGACTTATCTTAAATAAATAAAAAATATTGTTACATTAACATATGTAAAATAAGCATAAGACATTATAGTGACATTCATACGTTAGCCTATTTAAAATACATTAAAGTTGCTGTTAAATTGGTATCGTATTTAATGTACAAGTGACCAAAGTCCTAGATCAACACATTTGTGTAGACTACTGTAATTACGATTTTTCTCCACATGGCTTGTTATTGTTAACATGCGGCTGCTTCAAGGCCTATCGCTTAGCCCTTTATTCTTTATTTTACGTCAAGTTTAATATCATTGATTGTTCTGTAGTGGTTATTGTGAGATATAACCTTCTAATACGGTACGACTCATCTTGTTATTTAAATCGACCATATTAGTACCTCGAGAATAAACAAACAAATATAGATTATACTATTTCATTTATACTCATCCAAGATACAGAAAGAAAAAGAAAACTAGTTTGCAGTCATCTCGATACGATCAAGCGCCGTTGCAAAAGAAAGCCCACTATTTAGCGAATAGAATATACGACTGACTACGCAACTCTGATGTGGCCATTTCGTCTGGACTGTATGAATAAAATTGAATTAACTGCGGTAATAACAGCACCGAGACTATAATAGTACTGTGGCGACTAAGACACACCTATTTCTTTGTTGCTTGCGATCTAATCGTCCATTGAGAATATAAGCAGTCGGAAAAACTATATGAAAGATCAGCAAATACGTGCAGCATATACATAGTCTAGGGAATATTATTATAATAGTGGATATAAGTTAGTGGTGTAAGTTTTGCAATAATCTTAGTTTCACCACGATACACACATAGAGGTATTGTATTATTTGCATTTAGTAAGCGCTTTTAACGCTGATTTCTATCTACCAGCGCGACAACAGTTTATTGCTTGCTGTTAATTGATGTATGTATGTGAAATGGTTAATCTAATAAGTGGATACGCTGATGCAGTGAGTCACAATTTGTTAAAATACATTTAAAGACAAACCCTCACCCTCCTTTTGTCCTTTTCTTTTGTGTGAATTTATGGAATCTTAAATAGGAATTGCAAACACACATACAGGGTGATTCTTAATATATGCGACAAACTTTATGCGCTGATTCCTGGGGTTATTTTGATCATAAAAGTTCATAAGAACATATGTCCAAAATCGCTTAGTTCTAAAGTTGTACAATGTTTAATAGTAAGTTAACATAATTAATGTTTTTTTTATAAATCAACAAAATAATTAGTAAAACAAAATTAACTTATACTAACTGTTGAAAATGACCGCCCCCAACTGCAATACAAGCTTCTATCCTCTGTCGTATTGACTGGCGAGTCCGTTCTAAAATACCAGGGGTATTTCGAATTGTTTGAAAAGCTGCGATAATACGATTTCTCAGTGAACTGAGAATCAACATTTCCAATGGGAGTCGTATAAACTAATGATTTAAGGTGACCCCAGAGAAAAAAGTCCAAAGAATTTAAGTCTGGAGATCGAGGAGGCCACGGTTGTGGACCTCCCCGTCCTATCCACCGATCTGGATACGTATTGTCCAAAAACTCGCGAGCAACTAAACTAAAATGCGCTCTGGAGCACCGTCATGCATAAAATACATTTGTAATCTTAATTGCAACGGAACTTCTTCCAGCAGTAGTGGTAGCTCCTCTTCAAGAAAATTGCGATATACCTCGCCATTTAACCGCATCGGTAAAAAATGTGGACCTATCTCCAAGTGATCTCCAACAATTCCGGTCCACACATTGACAGAGAATTGATGTTGATGACGGGCACTCACTAGTTCGTGCGGATTTTCTTCGGCCTATATGTCATTATTATGAAAATTAATAATCGCGTTTCTAGAGAAAGTAGCCTCGTCGGTGAAGAATATTTGAGCCAAATAGTCAGGATTTTGTGCGATTTTGTGTTGCATCCATTAACGAAAACCCACTCTTTGCGGAAAATCTGCCGGCAAAAGTGTCTGCACCCGTTGAATGTGATAATGGATACAATAGTTGATCTTTCAATATTCTCCAAACTGTGGCCTGACTGATGTTTAAAGCAAACGCAGTTTTTCTGTTGTTTGTAGTAGGATATTCCTCAATTTCATTTAGTCCCATTTCTTCAACTTGTGGAGTTCTCACTATATGTAGATGGTTATCAGTGGTCCGTTTTTTAAAATTTCCCATTTCACTAAGACGTCGGTGAAGACGGGGCAAATATTGAATGATGCGAGATGATACGGTTCGGGTATCGTTCTTCATAAAGACGTCTAGCAGCACGCGAATTTCCATTGGCAAGACCGTAAACGAAATGCATATATCACACATTACAGCATTCGTGTAATTCATTTTAGAAAACAGAAACTGGCAATAAACTGAATGAATACTCTGACAACTATTGACTGAAATAAACAATTCCCTCTCAACACAATAGTTTTTGAAGGACCAACTGTGTGTATTATATCGTGTTAGTCATAGTTCATAATTTATTATTAAACATTCAATAACTTTAAAACCAAACCGTTTTGTACATATACTTATATGAACTTTTATGATCAAAATATACTCAGGAATCAGCTTGTAAAGTTTGTCGCATATATTGAGAATCACCCTGTATAATATTTAATATTTAAACCTACAAAACTTTGAATGTAGCATTTATTATCAAACAGGTATATCGATATGCTTCAATAATTGAGAATAGATTTGTTTGTGCGCATTTCTCTTGTTGGCGTTAGTTAGTTTCTCTCGTCTAATATCCGACAGTCTGCGCCCTCTACACTACAACACGAGAGCGTGGACAAATACTCGCAGATATATAAAAGTTTATTATACGACCGTCTCGTAGGCAATAACTCGTCAGCCGGACCGGCCATTCTCGTATTATAACAGCAAAAATCGATTTTATTGAAAATATGATTTACAATTGCCCACAGTTCCGATTTTATTACGGCTATTGCCCGCGCTGCTCTACCTATGTACGCGCCATTCTATTCCATATACGCTTTAATATTTGCAATAAATTATTTTCATATTTCTTCATTTTTACGCGAGAATCTTGCGTTTCCTATCTCAGTTCTTCCATACTCACACTTCTCATTCGCTTATTTCTCTCTTTCTCTTGAGGTTCGTCTCTCGGACTTTATGTGTACGTATGTGTGTGTTGAATTGTCCCATGACGAACATTTTTATTTCCTATTTTCCCATGAATCGCAACGCGCAAGGATAACTCAATATCGTAGCGATTTTTATTTCTATCGCGTCTTGTACATTACAGTTTGGTTGTTATACGACATTGCGATGCTATGTCAGAGCCATCTCGTGAGAAACACTTTCTATCGTCTCCAGATAGTAATAACATAATGCTGCTTTTAATAATTATATTGTATATATAAGAAAAAAATTAGAAACCATTTTTAACGCATCTTTTTTTTATTATTTTCAGGAATGACTGAATGTTGGCGGCTATGACAACTGTTACCACTGGGTTGCTGTCCCCAAATTCATATGGATTAAATCCGGGTAAGACAAATTAATGATAAAGAACAACATTAATTATAAAAACGGTAGCAAGAAATGAAAATGAAATTTTGACGTATAAAATGTCAACGTCAAATCGGCTTTTTAAACTGCATTTTCTTTTTATTTGATGACCGATATTGGAAAATGTTGAGTTAACAATGCAATGACCGATTTACGAATAGAAAGTCAACGTATTGGAACGAAATTTTGATGTTTAAAACATCAATTTGACATTTCTTTTTTTATGTAACATCTTTCTCAAATTAAATGCGAATAAGTATATACTCCACAAATCTACGATTCTTTATGCAACCGAGGTTATAGAACATTAAACATTATTACCTATCACTAGGTGTGCAGTGCATGTAGTTTCAGTGGCACAAACAATCAAAACTTTATGGAGCTTAGATTTGCATTTAATTTGAGAAAAATGGTACATTATATGTTTAAGTCCATTAAATGCGATTGGTAATTGGATGTATAAATAATTATCCTTTCCAACCACAAACTATTTATTTATTATATTAAAAAAAAAACATGTTTCGACTTGGAAATGCCATCATCAGTCTTTTTTAAAAACGTCATATCGAAAATACTGGAAAAAGTAGTCAAAAATCACCATCTGAAGTGAAACACAAATAAAGTGAAATAAGACAAACAACGAATTAAATATGCTAAATGCGGACCAATGATGGATCTAGTTCTCTATATCCGTGATTGGCATGATCATTTGACATTCATTTAACAATTTTAATTTGTTATTTGTCTTATTGTATTTTATGTGTATTTCACTTCATATACTATACTATACTATACTATACTATATTATTTATTGACAGAACTACAAGCCTGATAGTATGTACATTGTCAAAAAGACTGGTAGTTTTTGACTATTTTTATCCAGTATTTTCGATGTAAATCGTTACATAAAACCTGATAATGGCATTGTCGTGCCGAAACATCTGGTTTTAAAGGTATAATAAATAAATAGTTTATGAATGCAAAGGACAATTTTTAAGTTAAGTGCCAGATATTAGAAGATGTGAAATTAACAATGCAACCAAGTAAATTGACAAACAGAAAAAAAGAAGCATTAAAATAAAGACTTGTTAAGAAATGTCAGATTAGCAAAGCAAGTAATTGACGAAAAGAAAGCTTATTTGAATATTAAAAATTTGAGGTTTAAAATGTCAATTTAATACATTGACAATTTGCAAAAAGAATTTCTTTGGATTATGTATCAGATATTAGAAATCGAATTGGCAACGCAAGAAACTACATAGAATATCAATTTACGAATAAAAAAATATTATCAAAATAAAAATGTCACATGTTGGATGAGATGTCAAATTAGCAAAACAACGATTTCACTAAAAAAAAAAAATCTATTCATTAGGATTTCTTTTAGATTAAATGTCACATATCAGAGAACATCAAATTAATAATACAGTCAGCCAAATTTCCAATTTACGAAAAATACATTAAAAACTCACATTCAGAAAATATCTTCTAAATGTCAAAAATAAAAAACAGCGGCGCATTTCCCCATGTTTTGTTTATTTATTTTTTTTTTCATTAAATATTAAACATTTTATGAAGACACTAATTTGACAAAGCGCACTCAGCTGACCCCTTTTATGACGTAACTAAATTACTCATAAAATATGCATATATCATAAAGTTGAGGACTTTCAAATCAACGCTTTAAAAGCAAATATTTCCCTATTTACATAATTAGCACAATAGGTATCATAAATCGGTACTGAAAAAACCGATTTTGGTTGATAATACCAAATTTCGTTTAGGATAACTAAATATTGAGTTAAATGCCGGTAAATCAATATCGATTAACCAAATCAAATTATGTGTTCATTCGAAAAAAGGAAATATTTTGATGAATTAACCAAATTTTTAATTTTTTTTTTTGTCCTAAAGAAACCGGTTTTTCAGTGTACGTACTACCAATAAGTCTTTTTCTTACATAAACCAATACAAGATCAACATTCAAATAAAATTTTGACATTTAAACGTCAATTTGACATTTCTTTTTAGGTTAAGTATCTCAAATTCTCAACTTGTATAAACACCTTTTTTTATTTATTATATTCTTTTTTTTAATTTGCCAAACTGTAGGTAAAAAGGTTTTAAAAAATAATCTCTCATTTATACATTTCTATGACATTTTAAATCTTTAAGTTGACATTTCTAGATTTGTCGCAAAATTTAGATAACTTTTTGACGTTTAAAATAAATCAATTTGACGTTGAATTTTTAAGGTTAACTTTGACTTGTTAATTAATATCTAGTCACAAATATACGTGCACAACTTAAATTTAAAAAAAAAATCCGTAATTTTATTTTAAATAAATGTTTGGAATGCACAGTAAAAATATCTAAATTAATATATCTAGCTTACTACTATGTTTTATTTTTATTTGATTACGTGTCACAATAGAAGCGATTAATGATTCAGCAAGTGAAGCCAGAGGAAAAAAACAATCGAGCATAGTTACATATAGAACTATTTCATACGCAATAAACTTTATAAACGTTTCTGCACTTTACATTACGAAATGGAAAGTCTGTTCAACAGGACGGTTTTCTATCTTGCGCGCGTCCGTTAATGCATACTAATTACTATATATATATTTTAAATTGCCTATTTAAAGTCATAAAAACGACACAAGCTTCAAACTTAGATCCTTTAATATTATGCCTTTCCATTAGATATTAATTATGTCGCTTCGAAATCTAGAACCGCACTATATAGACACGTAAATATTTCCTTTCCGTCAGCGCACACCGCTGGCACAACAACAATGGTCTTTTGGAATCGCGCTTCTGCGAAAATCCTTCTCAATTCGCGTTTTTGCCTAAATATCTTCGCAAATAAAAATCGGACCAGAACGTGATGTGGTTTGCGGAATAAGTCCACAAAAAGCGGACGGCATTTGCAGCCGAATGCAATTAAATTTTTCATTTCTCGGAATGACGTCGAACCAATTTCGGTTCTGGTATTTATTATACCGGGTGTGTCCGAAGAGTATGCGCCATAGAGGATTTTTTTTGTCGTTGTGAAATTGTAATGATTGGAAATCTCCATAATTTTTCAAATTACGATTAATTTAGATTGATTATATTATGTATTATTTGTTGTGTTTAATATGGAATTAAAACATTCACAACTTCTTTTTAAAAGTAAAAAAAATGTTTGAAGTTATATAAACCAATCATAGAAAAGATAATTACAAAAGTTTTAAAACAAAATAATTGGTTTCATAATTGTTTAAAAACACGAGTAAACACATCACAATAACGTGATGACAAAAATTTTAACATACTTCTTCTTCTTCGTCTAATAGGAAAAATTGGAAACAGGAGCTTTATATAGACGTTATTAAATTATTAAGAGTATATGTCAATAATTAACCAATTACATATCATCTATTCCAAAAATGTTAGTACATTAAAAGAGATGAAAATGTGTAAATAAACTAAATAGCAACATAATTCAACAGCTGTTTGGTCATCTAATTATAATTTGCTTTATTTTTCCCTGCATAACAATAAATTGAATTAAGGATTACGCAAATCTTAGGTAGAAAGAATAAATCGTCAAAATTTCAAGGGTCTATTTAGCCCCGTAAACATACAAAGCTTTTCAGACAAATCTGCCACTATTCACTATTAAATTATAAAGGAATTTCTTGCCAATTATATGAACATTCTTAAACTTTCCTCTGCAAAATATCTAAAGATTGCAAATATCAAAAAATGTTTATACGACTATACCAGCTCGAAAGCATCAGATATTACAGAAATATGTAAATATAAAACAAATACAATACAAATATCGCATTCAATCTTACCCAACTTTTCTACTACTTCGACGAGTTTACATTAGTTTAAGTACGGGTCCCGTTAAGAAAACAACACTTCAGTGTTAATTAATTTTCTTCTACGCTCTTCCATACGGTGCCCTCATCAAATTATGGAGAGTTCGCCTCTCTCGCATATAGAAATCTCGAAGTCGCGGCATAAGTAATTACCGGTGAACAAAAGGAGTTATTCTAATGCGTTTAGTTTTAATTTTCTACGAAAACCAACTTATATATACACACAAGAGAGTGTAAGTACGGCCTTTTTTAACACTCCTTTACTAATAATAACGCACGATAATAACCGTTCTTTTTTTTTCGGACTGTTGTGTTATATTATTTAAAGTTAAAGATCGGAAGAATCTTCGAATTTGACTTGGTTATTATGAGAGTAACTGGTAGGTGAATGGCGTTACGTAATGTCAGACCGAATCTGTATTCTAAATTGGGTGTTTATTGACGCAATTCGGTTGGTTCCGTATATAGAGATACATTAGCACCTCTTTTATGTTACTGTTAAAGTCAGTTAAATTTGGTTCAATTTTTATTTTGTACGTCCGAGGTTGACAAAAATATGTAATAGAATATTTTTGGGATATTTATAAGATATTAAAGCAATTGGATCGTTTTTAGGGAGAAGCATACACTGAGAAAAGAGACTGTATTGAATGAAAAGTTTTATAACTTTTAGTTTTTATCATGTTCAACAGAAAGAATACCTTTTCTCAGAAAAGTGTTTATTTTAATTGAAAGTAGCGTGCTGTTTTGCCGGAAGACTATTTTCTTCTTAAGTACAGGCTTTTCGAAGAAAAGTAACCGTAATTAAATGGAATGCACCTCAGTTTTGATTGATATTTTATAATCTCTTTATAACTTCTATTTAAGTAAGACAATACACATTACATATTATATTGTTATTATTATGTACATATTTTAGTTTCTTTTAAGTATTATTGAATTATAAACAGTATTTTAAATAAAAAAGCCGGACGTTTTGGTTTATTCGCGTGGACACGCATGTATACATTGAGTTAAAACTTTTTCCTTTTAACGGAAAATGCAAGCACCTGTATTCAAGCTGAGTGCTTTTTTACGCGGAAGTATTTTAGTTTCATGTTCCCACGTGTATAAGTCTCAGATACACAAACAATAATGAACAAAAGTGAATATTTTTCACGCAAAGTTAAAGAAATTTCAGAGATAATCGGAATCTTTTCAGTTAATGCTGGTTTACTTATAAGCCAAGGAACTTTAAAGCAGTATATAGTGTTTGAAGGTTTTAAAACTGTTAAACACGGCAAAAACGATCTTGTTATTTTCAACAATTTTTCATGCATTTGGTTACAGTTACTAAATTATTACTTGATTTAGGAATATTAAAAATATTCTGTAGTCAATCAAACAAATAATTTGGTTAGTAGATTTATTGAAGCTAGTGCAGTATTTATTAATTTACTAAATATTTTACATGGAAGTAAAAATAAATATCGCATTTTATTTTCGTATAGCAGTTTTCTCCCCATATAGTACAGCAGATGAGCAGATATACTTATGTATAGTAGAGAAATTGTCGCATAGATGGCGCATCTCCTATTTCATTCCAGTAACAGATAATATTTCGCAGAAAATAGGCTGGAAACTACGATCGTAACATACTAATCTGGTATGTTTACCAGAACAACATCTGATAGGAGGCCATTGAAAGGACGATTTCCTTAACGGCACACTAGAGTGCTTGGACGGTCACTGCGACCAACTCCCCCAATACTACTTAGGATTTACAACCTACTGGGTCACCTCATCCAAGAATCATTTTTATCTTTCGGGAAATACTCCGTTAATTGAATTTTTAGCTAACGCAAACGGATCTTAATGCGATTCAAATTGCGGCGAATACTAGCGTCTTGTTTATTCAAATCCTACTAAATATAATCACAAATGGGTGGGAGCATATCCAGATTTTTTGCTTTGAAGGAGAATAACTCAGAATTCATGCAAAAAAAAACGTATTATTTTAGTAAAAATCTATTATGTGTAAAGTAGCATTTCTAATAAATTGGCATTCGTAGATTATGAATTATTAAAATTATTGGTTAATAATACTGCCTAATTTACTCAACCATTAACTACTTAATTGATATATTTTAAACTAGTGCAGCTTGCTTATCAAACATTATTTAATGATCTGTTATTCTTATCTGAATTTACAAACAAAGTATTTCAGAAATTGCTGACTACAATAATCTTCTGATTTCCGTCACTTGGGTAGATTATTACGAAAGAGATGTGTTTACCAGTACATAGATTTTCTGCACCCCAATTTGTCTATTCATATAATGAGAAGATTGATTATTTTACTTCTTACTAGTTATGAAACTTTTCGAATAGAAATGCTATGCGAAAACGTTAAATGAATACTTGGAATATTTTAGGTATTGTAGAATTACTGTGGAATGTTATTCGAGTTCTTGTTTTTAAATTATAGTTTAAAAGAGTTGTTGGGAGCTTTTCGTTTCCAATATTTATGTTTTCATTTGTCAATTTAATTTACAGAGAAAAAAATTATTTATTCCAGCACATTTACTTGTGTACATTTTCTAGTACTTATTATAATTTGTTTATTAAGATTGAAATTATAATACAGTAATAAAAATTATTAATTATTATTAATAATAGTTTAGTGTGGACTTAAAACTTTCAGGAAAACGCTTAAATCTAGCAAATACACAGAGATTAAAAATGATTGTCAATTCCGCTCCTATAGATAGTAACAGGGTGTAGGTGTATGCCGCGTGTTTTTAATAAGGGTTTGAACTAAGCCAGTGTTGGAACACAAAAAAGTAAACGGATCTGTCATAAATAAGGAAAACGTAACTTATATTTGAACTCGCATTATATAAACGACTATGGATTGGTGTTTCTGTTTGTAAAAATGAAATGTAATTAATTTAACTTTACTAAATTATGATTTTACAATTCAGTACAAACTGGTGTTTAACTAAATTTATTTATTACTTTAAATTATAACATACAATCAGTATAATTATTAAGTGACAAAACTGCATCTCTCAGTTCTTCTATGGTATGCATGCGGTTTCTATAGATCCTATTTTTTAGATAGCCGAACATGAAGTAATCTAATGGGGTTAGATCAGGCGATCTTGGTGGCCATCTTTGTGCTCTAACGACCCTGTCAGCAAAAAACTGTTGAAGATATAGGCAGGTTTGTCGAACAGTATGTGCTGGAGCATTAGCGTGCTGAAAATAACCTGCTTCAAGCTCATTTTCTTGTAGCTCTGCAATAAACAATTCCGACATCTGTTGGTAACGTTAGGCTGTTACAGTTTCCTCGAAGAAAATTGGCCCTAATATTCGTTGCCTGGACATAGCTAACCAAACTCCAACTTTTATGGATGCAATTGCGTTTCTCGAATTCGTGTGGATTTTCTGCAGACCACATACGATAGTTTTGTGAATTGATATAGCCTGTTAGATAAAACCAGGCTTCATCCGAGAAAACTAATATGTGTAGCAAGTCATCGTCCCTTAAATTGTTATTAAATCAATGATAATATTCCAATCGCCTATCGTGATCTTATGGTAATAATTCTTGTACCGTAGAAACTTTATAGGGATGAAAATGTAACTTTCTTTTGACAGCTCATTGCGCTCGAAGTGTATGATAAGCCTGTAAAATTATAAAATGTAATAAACTATTTCACTTAATGTTAATATTGATTTTTTTACCTGTTTGTTGAGCTAATTACCACAGATAAATTCCCTTATGTTCTTACAGTATTCAGAAATACTATTGTTGGTGATATTAGATATAAATATAAACGATTTGAAGAAAATTATGAGATAAATAATCTACAACATATACAATACTTAAACACGAACGCCAATGTCGCTAAATATCAGGAAAATTCATTTAATGTATGAAATTTGTATGTAGCTAACTTCGTTCATTAAATTGGTAATAAGTATAGATAAATTTTTCGGGAAAACAGTTTTTTTTTATTACGACAATCATTTTGAATCTCATAGTATAAATTAGGGTAGTTTTAATGTAGTTATTCAGTTCAGTGTATCTGGTAATGATGGTAGCTTTGCTATCGAAACGTACGTCCAGTTTAGTGCAGTTTGTGGTGAGGGGTCTAGGAGAAGTTTCCATCAAATTACTAGCTATAAAACTTATAGGTATTATAAACCTTATAATATTAAAGCGGACACTTATTTTGATCGGAGAATCCAAAAGTCCAATAATCTACAGCGGGTTGCATCTAAAACTTACAATATCGAACAAACAAAAGCCATTAAATTAATTTCTCTTTTACCAATACAGTAATCAGAAAAGCGACAACAGGAATGTCATCTTCATTTTTTTCTATATCAGACACTTACCAACTTACCATATAAAAGCATCCAAATTTACCCAACTCAAAAAGTGTGTATACAAATCATTGTACCTACAACCTACTTTTTTTCTATCTCTCACTGCTTGCGAGTTGTAAAAGCATTTTCTGTTAATGAAACATTCGATTCCGGTGACATCGCACTAATCAGAATCATTTCCATCTTCCAGACAAAGTGGCAGCCACGATGGCTGCTAACAATGCCGACCAAGACAGCTACGAACGCTACAGGAATGTCCCGATATTCGCCCGGTCCACGCACAACAATTCCAGCGACTCGGAAACCGACAATCCTTACTCCTTGGGTAGATCGGCGAAATGCGAAGCTCCCAAACGCAACAAACGGAAGAACTTCAAACCGCGATGCTCGAACGTGCCCGCCTCCACCTATTCGGACCACGAGAACGAGGCGCTCAACCTATCGGAATTCAGCAACAACAACAACCTGAAGAATGCCGCCACAGCCGCCGCCGCCGTCGTCAACAGGCGGAAGACGCAAGCGACGCGGAAACTCGTTTCGGAACAACAACAGCAGCATCATCATCATCATCGGTACTCGCCATGGAATCTGAGCAAGGCGACGGCCAGCGGCGAGTCGGGCAGTGACGAGTCGGAGTTCGCGGAAACCTTCGACGAGGAAGAGGAGGAGGAGGAGGAGGAGAAGAGAACGGAAATAATAGTTCGGAAAATGACAGTAAGATGTCGTCCAGTTTCTCGATACAGAATCTGGCGAAGCCGCACGTGTCCGAGTACGTGGGGACGGGTTCTTCGGGTCTGATGGGGCAGGGCAGTCACGATATGCGGGAGTACGTGACGAACACGATGAGGGAGCTGTTGAGTATCTACGGTTTGACGTCAGAGGTCGCGGAATCGATCTCGAGACAGCTGCCGATCGCGGCGTTCAGCAGTGGTAAGTCCTATATCTATATATATATATATATATGTTTGAAGATCCACAATTAAATATACGTATTGCTGTGTACTGAAGGTACAAAAAGAAAATGCAAAATGAATTTACAAAAATGAAAAATTAAATTTACTAGCTCAGCGGATAACAAAATTAAAAGGGCGCAAAAGAACAACTAAACTTAGGATTACTCTCACAATTAAAACTTGAATTTAATCATGAAAAGTAAACTGTGGGTGAAAGAAATCAGACTTTCTTTAATGACTCCAAAAATTGAAAAGGTTTAACCAAAAATAAAAGAACAGAAATTAGAATGACGTTAATAATCAGAAATTTTATTTAAAAAAAAAAAAAAATGTAAATTACAATTACGCAGGAAAAATAAAACCTTAAACAGAAGGTCCTGGTCGAAAACAAAACCTGCATTAGACTCTAATATTTACAAAAGGACACTGCAAATCCTTCAATAAACAAAAGGAAAAACAGTTCAGGAAGATAATCCTTATTACAACAAAAATCCACGTGGTTTCAAAAATTAACCAAACTAAATTAAACGTGGAGAAAACAAGTAAATTTACTAAAGAAAAACTTACATACAAGCACAATGCTTCTATTCACCCACCCCGAGGTGATTAAGTAAAATTACAAATCAGCAAAATAAAAGAAAAACGAAAAATTAACTGTTTAAACTCAAAATATACCTTCCAGAACTGAAATTATAATAAATGATCCTATATCTAATTTGTGTATACAATAATATAATACCAATTATTATAAAATAAGTTCTTTGATGGATGAGATAAATTCAAAATCAACGCAACAAAACTTAAAATCAAAATGAAATACCAAAATGGCAGCTTTGCAGGTTAAACAGTCGCATATATATATATATATATATATAATATAACAGTTGCGTGCGCTGCACGTAACGCACAAATATCATAGAAAACATCTACAAGAAAGGACATGAGCTAACATGGGCAAATAAAAATATATTAAAAAGTGAAAACAAATTAAACAACTGAACATTTAAATAAATAGATAACCAACCAATTCATTAACTAAATCTTATTTAAAAATAAACAAATAAATTCAGAGCTCAATTTCTCAAAACATTGAGAAAAACAGAACGTAATAAAATATGATCACTGAATCTACAAAAACCAGGGTCCCAGGCCACGGCAGTATGTAATGTATATAAAATCTACAGCGGTGATTCCTCAATATATGCGACAAACATTAAACGCTGATTCCTGGCGTTATTCTTGATCATAAAAGTCCACAAAAATAGTTCAAAATCGCTTAGTTCTAAAGTTGTACAATATTTAATAGTAAGTTAACATAATTTATGTTTTATTATAAATAAAAAAATATTATAAAACAAAATAACTTATACTAACTGTTGAAAATGACCGCCCCCAACTGCAATACAAGCTTCTATCCTTCGTCGTATTGACTGGCGAGTCCGTTCTAAAATACCAGGGGTATTTCGAATTGTTTGAGAAGCTGCGGTAATACGATTTCTCAGTTCATCGACATTTTCAATGGGACTCGTATAAACTAATAATTTAACGTGACCCCAGGAGAAAGAAGTCCAAAGAATTTAAGTCTGGAAACCGAGAAGGCGACGGTTGTGGACCTCCCCCTCCTATCCACCGATCTGGATTATACGTATTACCAAAAATCGCGAGCAATAAACTAAAATGCGTTGGAGCACCGTCATGCATAAAATACATTTGTAATCTTAATTGCAACGGAACTTCTTCCAGCAGTAGGGGTAGCTCCTCTTCAAGAAAATTGCGGTATACCTCGCCATTTAACCGCATTGGTAAAAAATGTGGACCTATCAAGTGATCTCCAACAATTCCGGCCCACACATTGACAGAGAATTGATGTTAATGACGGGCATTCACTAGTTCGTGGGGATTTTCTTCGGCCTATATGCGATTATTATGAAAATTAATAATCGCATTTCTAGAACAAGTAGCCTCGTCGGTGAAGAATATTTGAGCCAAATAGTCAGGATTTTGTACATTTGGTGGTGCATCCATGACAAAAAGCCACTCTTTGCGGAAAATCTGCCGGCAAAAGTACCTGCACCTGTTGAATGTGATATGGATGCAACAGTTAATCTTTCAATATTCTCCAAACTGTGACCTGACTAATGTTTAAAGCAAACGCAATTTTTCTGGTGGTTGTAGTAGGATGTTGCTCAATTTCATTTAGTACCATTTCTTCAACTTGTGGAGTTCTTACTGTAGATGGGTGGCTGTTATTAGTCGTACGTTTTTTTTTTAAATTTCCCATTTCACTAAGACGTTGATGAAGACGGGCAAATATTGAATGATGCGGGATGATACGGTTCGGGTATCGTTCTTATAAAGACGCTCTAGCCAGCACGAAATTCCATTGGCAAGACCGTAACGAAATGCATATATCACACATCTCAGCATTCGTGTAATTCATTTTAGAAAAAGAAACTGAATAAACTGATGAATATCTGACAACTATTGAAAATATTGAAATGCAAATAAACAATTCCCTCTCAACAATAGTTTTTGAAAACAACTGTGATTATATGTGGTAGTCATAGTTCTAAATTATTATTAACATTCAAAAACTTTAAACCAAACCGTTTTGGATATATATACTCATATGAACTTTTATGATCAAAATAACCTCAGGAATCAGCTCTTAAAGTTTGTCGCACATATTGAGAATCACACTTGTATACATGAGATTAAATAATAGTAAACATGTGGTTATTTTTAAATACTTAGGTTAGTTGTATTATTTGAGACGACTTATTCATCATGCCCTTTCGAAATATTTAATGATAAAGTTATGAGCTATATACCTCATAATAGTCAGAAGATGAGCCGGTGAACTTGCTTCGTACAATGCAAATTTTTCAATAAACTAAGTTCAACGTTGATCTTTCGTTACACGCCTTCGTACAATGGCTCTAAGACCATAATGAGCGGAAGCTCCATTGTGCATGTGCAACATATCGTATCGCACATTCAATGGAATGCCATCTATAAACTTCTTACAATATGTTAAAGTATTCAACAGCATCTACACAGCCCGAAAAGTAAATTGGTTCAATGACTGTTTGATGTATCATAGCTTAGCCAATCATCATTAGCAAAAAACTTTCGAAATTCATGAAATTAGTGTGCACTTCTCTCTGCCCACTAGTAAACGTTATGAGTGTTTTAAGGATTCTATCTCTATTAAATATGCATTCACCAGTTCAAAGAATATATCTGAGAAAACCATCATGTATTATTTATTAATATAAATTCTCAACATTAAAATAGCCCTTTCATTCAGTTAATTCAATATTTATTTGCATTTTTGCCTTCGATATCCATTTTTTTTTATTGCCCCTTAACAGAAAAAAAATTTTCAATTACACCTAACCGTATTTCCTCATTATAAACCGACCCTTCTATACCCTCTTAGCGATATGGGAAAAAATTGTAATAATACCTCCTTCCACAGTTTAAACACAGAAACACATAGATAACGTTAAAACGATTTTTTTTCCACGGTAAAACGATGCTCCCAGGTACACTGGGCCTAATCCTTTTCGCGTAGTTTTTTCACCCGTATATTTTTTTTTAAAACCTTACCTGCGCATCTAAACGCAAAGATCTACTACTGCCTTCTCTTATGTTTCTGCCCGCTAGACAAAAGCAATTTCGTACGGGTAAAATACGCAAGGTGGTTTCCCTTCTCGCAGTTGAAATATCGTCGAAAAATGTTCAATTTACCATAGAAAGTCTGAGGAACACGCGGCGATATCCATCACACTGCCCATCAAGAGAAAGCAAAAAAAAAAACGAAATTTTACTCTCAGGATTCCGTTCTAATACGGATATCGATTTACCCTAATCAGAGATAATCCCGTTGTATTCCTATTGTTAGTCCGTAACTCAGGGTGCAGAAAAAAAATATATAACCGGAAAAACTGGAAATTTCACACAGTGAAGTGTTTTACGACCCAGCGTGATCTTTTTTTACCTACCGAAAGGAAGATACAATCGTCCAAGACAGCTGTCGCGTCAGATAATCTCTCGAAAAGGCGCAGGCTTGTGTCTGGCCAGTCCACGGGGAAGATTAAAACTGTTTTTTTAGTGCGTTTGTGGTAATTTCTCTGAATATGTGGTAATGACTGTTTTTTTTTTCCTTACCCTCTACTATCCATAAAATAGGGGGTTGGATTTTATGTGTGTGTGAGCCTAACCGGCTGTCACTACGTCTCCAGATGAGTACATTTAAGGTTTTTTTCATTTTATGAAGATATCTGGTTTCAGTTAACTATATACAAACGAGATATACTTGAAAGAGTGACTCTAAATATGTGCGATAAAGTTAGATCATTTTTAACAGAAATGTAATAAATAAAATGCAACTTACAAATAGATTAATAACATGTGTCTTAACATAAACAGGTTGTGTAAATATTCGCGCTTGATGACCTACTTTGTTAAGCTCTTGTTAACACTTTATCTTAATGGAAAAATCTTCATATATTTAAGGCCGTGTTTACACCTAGCTATACAGGTGTATCAAATAAAAAGTAAATTTTACCTTGGGTATTAACTACACGAAGTATAAAGCACAAACCACCGAAACCGGAATTTCATCATTAAAGAATAGAAAAAAAGTAAAATTTAGAGCCAAAATTCTTTAGTCCGGGGCCTGATGTAAGGAAACGTCATGTAAGCACTCCGCTAAAACGTGGTATTATGTATAAATACATTGCACTCATTTAGTATTATTCTTAATGATATGCCGTAAGTTCATTTAACGTCATTCTGATCATAAATAAAGGCCGTGTAAAATAGCAAAACTGAGGCATATTTAATTTTTTCTTTTATAAAATAAACATTCCTTTTTGTTAAGAGCATTCTACGTAAGTCTACAAAGTATTATTTTTAATATCTGATAAGACGTTCGAGTTTCACCGGATATGCGACTTCAGTAGTTACAAAAAACGTAAAATTTTTCTTTTGCTGTGGTCGAATCGTGAGAGGTTAGTTGTTAATAAACGTACCACATGAAGTCTGGATTTTTCTTTGGATTATTAAATCATATAACGTCTTTAGTCCGGGCTGATGCAAGGAAACGTCATGTTAAGCACCGCTAAACGTGTATTATGTATAAATACATTGCACTCATTTAGTATTATTCTTAATGGTATGTCGTAAGTTCATTTAAGTCATTCTGAAATAAATAAAGGCCGTTGTTTCTGGGCATCATAATAGACTCTCTTTTAACATGGTATCACCTAAATGAATTGGCTAATAAATTATGATTTGCTCTTTTTGCCATCAGAAGACTGGAGCACATTGCCGGTAAAGGTGCTGCAAGGATGGCATATTTTGTCAACTCCAATCTGATCTTTGGTATGGAATGATCTCCTGGGGATTGACGACTGGATCGCAGAGATCTTCACCTACAAAAACGAGCAATAAGATTACTCTTACCTTGAAAGCAGAAAAACTGTAAACACTTTATTATCAGAATCTATGATCTCCCCTACTACAATTCTGTTGCGTTTGAATACCTTATAGAATTGGAATGTGCATAACACGTTTCTTAGAGTTATATCTACATTCATAACGTGGCAAATTGGATCTTTAATTGCAGTATTAACGAAATTTAATTTCTGAATGATGCAATGATTATTCTAAAAAAAAAAAGAAACTCAATAACACAAAACGCAACATTAGCTATAGCAAGAGCTAATGAGATTACGACATATATGTCAGAAAATCAAAAATGAAAAAAAAATTAAATCAGTCTATTTAAAAACAAACAAAGTATTCATCAGTTCCAAATCCATTTCCGGACAACCGGAAGTGATATTTCGTTAAAGTATTTCACATTTATAGTTTCAATCGAACAGATAATGATTTGGTGCCCAAAATCTGAAATATAAGTTAAATAATAGACATCATAAACTTTTAATGAACCTTGTACAGGGTGTTTAACATGTTTAAAGATTTAAGGGCATGTAGTGATCGAAATAAGGTTAATGTATATTATTACTATGATCACAATCAACCGTTACGAAATCCGGGTGTTCCTAGTAGTACATGGTATAAATATCAGTATACGGTGGCTTATTAAGCTTGTTTATGACAGTTTAATTTGACGTTGTGCATTTTGTAGCAATTACAATGGTTGCGTATTCTAATCTAAATATGAGAATGGTTCTGTGGTGTGCTAATGGAATTCTTTACAAGAGTCGCTTCTTTATCTGAAATCGTTTCCTGATGTCACTGCTTCGCATGTGATGTTTCAGACGGTGTTTCAACGACAAGAGATGGTTCGTTTGAGAAGCGGTGCTTCTGATACTCGGACGGGATGAGAGAGATGTATTCACAGCATAGAAAGATCGAATTTTGATATTATTGTTAGAAATCGAACTAAGTTGTTAGGAGATTTCGACTCAGTGGTGTAGCACATTGTGTGCAGAATCTTCATGGGGCAATCGCTAATCCTACATATCCAATCGGGTACAGCTTACTGCTCGATTTATCAGCGGAAGGGCTTTTGTGAGTGGTTTTGCGAAAGCTGTGATTGGCCAGATTTAGCTAATAACAATTTTCACTGATAGAGATTTGGTTTTAATAAATAATGAATTTTATTTCAAACATCACGTTTGTGTGACGCGAATCTCATGCTACAGTCGAAGCCAGCCACGAGCAACGCTTCTCCTCAACATTGGTTAAGGCATGATAGGGAACGGATGTTAGGACCGATTGTTTTTGCCAAAACGCTTACAGGTCCTGCATACCTGAGGTTTTGGAAATACTTTATGAGTGAACTTGTTGGACGATTTAACTATAATCTCAGACTGAACTCTGGTTATGCAAGATGGAGCTCCGTATTTTAACACATCTTAACAATTGAATTTTCTGGAGATGGATAGGGGGCGTCCTTGCTTGCCTTCAGAGGTCTCCAATACGTATAACCCGTTGTTGGAGCTTTAGTATCTGGGTTATTTGANCCGAAATGACCGGTTTCATCATTAAAAAATAAAAAAGAAAAATTTGGTAGAGCAAAATTCTTTAGTCGGGCCTGATGCAAGGAAACATCATGTTAAGCACCCGCTAAAACGTGTATTATGTATTAATACATTGCACTCATTCAGTATTATTCTTAATGGTAGCCGCAAGTTCATTAACGTCATTCTGAAAATAAAGCCAATCGGCCAGGTGCCTTGTAAAAATACTAAACTGAGGCAGTTAAAATTTTTATTTTTATAAATAACAAGTCCGTATTGTGTAAAGCATTTAGTAGTCTACAAATTATTGTTAAGATCCGATGACGTTCGAGTTTCACCGGAATGCGACTTTGTAATTCAAAAAAGTAATATTTTCTTTTGGCTTTGTCGAATCGAGAATTAGTGCAATAATACGGTACGCACATGAAGCTGAGTTATTTCTTTTGGATTTATTAATCAAATAACGCAAAATGAATTGAATCGGATTACCAGAAATATGTATGATACGAAAATTTCAAACACGTCTTTTTCCTATGATGGCGCGCGAAAATGAATCTATACATTCCGCGCCTTTTGCCGATGCATTAAGCTTTTGATTTTCGTTATATGAATTTGATGATGGTCCTGAAAAGGATCGTTTTTTCGAGACGGAAGAATTTAAATAAAATGTGTCGAAGTGGCTTGCACTCCACAGCGCGATCCACACAAAACTAACAGCGGTAATGGCTGAATGATAGTGGGTATGTGGGGTATACTCGGGAGGCATTTAGGTTGGGCACAGGTGCGGCTCTAGCCACGACATTTACAAAATATTTTTTCTCGTTAATGCTTACAGATAGATCCCGTGTGCATTAAGATTTGTCATTTTTGATTACAGCTGCTACATATTATTATTTAACCTCTATATCTGATACACCTGTTATATAACTATATCACATGAATAAAATAAATGTCCACAATCTCTAATATCTTTTTTAACTTTACAAAATATCAATGCAAGTTTAACTCGTTTGATTTTCATAAAATAGATAATGGAAAACATCAAAAGAAAGAATATTGAAAAAAAGCGGTTTACTTGCTATTTGCTCATTAATTTGAAGGGACGAACTTCTATGGAGACAATCCCTAGAAGAACAAAAATAAAATTGAACTAAATATTTTTTGTAATAAAACAGATTACCAAAACAAATGTATGTCTTGTTCATTATTTTTCATTTGACTATTAGACGAATCATCTTTAAATTTTTGAAGTTTTAAAACTCAAAACATCTAATCCACATTTTATGGCAAAATTCCAACAAATGTAATATTGAATTGTGCCGTCATAAAAAGCAAGAATAAAACATAAAAGAATAACTATTTTTTAAAACTAATTAAAAATAAATCTTAAAAAAAATAAGATTCCACATATTTCTAGACTTTTTCAACAGAAATTGCCATCTGGCATTTATGTCTCATAATTATTTATATATCCATATTAAGAAATTTTTATAAATTTAACCTTAAACTGTTCTTTGTAACTGAAGTAATGGTTTCAGTAAATTTATTTCTTCAAAAATTTATACAAAAACACATTTTAAATATTTGCACAAATTATGCCATCTGGTCACTTGTGAATAATCGATGGCTAAAATAAACAACAAAGGAAAGGTATATATACCGACAATCGTTCCAAAAGGTAATCCCATTGATGTTAGCCGACAAAGACGCCGAAATATTTTCAGCTAGATTTACATTCGCAGTGTTTCGCTTTACAGTTTCCGCAGAAAAATTCTATAACAAAATAATTCTTAGAATCTACACACGTCCAATGGCTGGTATGTTAAAGAAGATGTATCTTACCTTAAGTTTCCTTATGGCTTATTTTCCCTGTGTCATCTTTTTTTGAGTCAATAGTACATAGCAGCAGTACATTTTAATGTCTGATATTTCACACTAACTACAGGACAATTCAAACTTTCTTATTGTTACATCTTTTGATTTAAGTCATATAATATTATATAAATTCCCGAAATATCGCCTATGAAGAAAATAAAATTACAAAAAAATGTTGAATCATCTTCAGCACTAAAAGCTAAAAATTTCGTTTTTCTTTCATTTTCAGAAGTCAAGGACCAACTGGACCACCTGGAGTAACTCGACAGGTGAGTAATACTTTCCTTAATGCCCACTAAATAGTACCTATGTAATATTATTTCCACTAATTTAAATGCACTTCCTTCCAGGCCTCAGATAGGAGAGTAGAACCACCATTAGTCGTACAGAACGCCATGTTAACCAAAGACAAGAAACCATTCACATACACTCCCGGCGGCATAGACCTGTCGGAAATCAGATCACCCCGAATGGCCAGACGCATAGAGAGAAACGCCAACGCACCAGGCGTTGGAGATATGCCCAGAATATCGCCGCCAAGGGGACCAACGGGTCCTTTGCCACCTTCAGCGTTGGCGGCAATGCAACCAGCACTACCAGTCCAAGTATTTCCGGCCGGGGCACCTCCTCCACCTCCACCACCGCCAGTCAACATACCACCGCCACCGCCTCCCATGGAACCGATACCCACTAAGTCTATAGCGACGAACGAAGGGATATTCGAACGTCCGGACATGACTAAAATCATACCAGAAAACCCGATGGCGCTATTGAGAAAAACCGGCGGCGTCAATCGTAGATCGTTCATCGAAGAACCGGCCTATTCTGATGTTAGACCAAACGCGATCAACCAGCAAGATTAAGTTACAGCTCAAGTTTCGATGCCGGCACCACAAACTAGGCCGGTGGTTCAGAATCAACATCAGATTCCACCGCCCGTTCAACCTGTACAACCGCCAGCGCAGACGACACCGCAATTCATGCAGCCAAAGCCGCAGATGGCGCAAGCCCCCAGGCAAGAACCTTTGGAGCAGCAGCAGGAACTAAAAACTAGCACAGCGCAATTGGGATCTTTATATATACCACCTTTAAATAGCGAAAATCAGAAGGGGACTACACCCCCGGCGAAGGCGGCCACTCCACCAGCACCATCGCAAAAGAATGTGCAATCTCCTGCTCAATCTCCTGGTACTCCACAATCACCTATGGCGACATTACATAGGTCACCTCGTCCGTGGCAAGCACAAAAACCGCCAATCAATGAAATTCCACCTTGGGCACAAAGATCTTATTCTCCACCAGAAGCAGACGAGCCCCAAACTCCTGTCTCTCAGCCAACAACGCCTGTGAACTACCAACAACGAGTTGCGCAGTCCGCCATTCACTCAAACAAAAGCTCAGAACCATCTCCCCCAACGGTATGCCACAATCGCCAGTGGTGGAATCAGCAGCAAAGATCTCAACAGCAACCAAACGTGCAATCTAACGTGATTGGGAGAGTCATCATCCCAGTACAGATGGATCTACCGCCTACTAGTCCGAATGTCGAGGCTGTTTACGTTACGCAGCCGATAGTTTTGCAACACCCAGGACCCGGGCCGGATGCCGGTCAACAGCAGGTGAAACAGAAGCAACAGGTACAGCAACAGAGACAACAACAACAGCAGCAGCAAATGCCGGTACAAAATCAACAACAAACACAGAAAACCGATTCTAGGGGTGTTAGAATTATTCCTATTCAAATTGAGGGAACAGCGACCAATAATAATGTCCAGAGACAAGAGAGCAATTATTCAAATCCACCCACAGGGTCGGCAACGCCCGGTACAGCAAAGTAAGTAGTAAAAAATCAAGAAAATCGTATCTTTAGTTTATTTGAGTGTGGCCCAAATCTCTTTCTGATTTTTAATTTTGCCCAAGATTTTTTTAGGTTGCTTACTTAAGTAAGTAATGGAAATTATAAGTAGTGAAAACTTTGAAGTGAATTTGCTAAATTCTTCTAAATTGGTTGCGAAGGTCTTCCTAAGTAAGTAATGCAAAAAGCAACTAGTGAAAATCAAAAACATCTTATCTTCTGCTCGTTTAAATGTTGCTTAGATGTCTTTCTTATTTCTGAATTTGGCCAAATTCTTCTAGTTCTTAGTTGCTTAGATCTTTCTAAGCAAGTAATGTAAAAAACAAGTAGTGAAAAGTGAAGCAAAACTTATCTTCTACTCCCTTAAGTGTTGCCCAAATATCTTTTTGGCTTCTAATTCCTGTCAGGCTGTTGTATTTTGATTGTTAGTGTGTTCCTGAGTAAGCAATGAAAAAAAAAATAAGAAAACAAAAAAGAAAATCTGCATTTTTTAATGTTGAATATGTACAAGATAGGGTGGTAATAGACCGCGATTTAAAAAACAAATTGTGTCTCCTATTTTTGCTAGATAAGAGCTGGCCGTCTGATTCCTTTCAAGAGGTATGGGGAGTATGTGACTTTAAGTTAGGTAGATCTTCCTCTTCGCTTCCGGATGTTGTATTCTTGAGTTGCCTCATGCGTAATTTGATAGATTTCACCCCCTACTTTGCGGAAACAACTATTATGATTCCTGTTATTCCACCATTCATTAAAATATTTTAGAACCACTATTATTATGAGGGTACTTGTTTTACTTTGATTGATGCATTCTATAGAAGAAGTAGGAGGGTTTTGACAGAAGATCTATTGTGTCCCCTGTTCTTGCTGGCCTTCCAATCCTATTCCTTTCAAAAAGTGTAGGATATCAGAAGGCCCAAGGTTAGGTAAGTCTGCCTCTTCGATTTCACGTGCTCACAGGTGCAACGCCCTTCAGTTGCACAGTGCTACGCAATTTGAGAGGGGATGGATGCCATCCTGTTCCCAAATCTGCTCCAGTCGTTTTGCTCCTTCCTTTGTTCTTTCTTTGTGAGATACTCTCACTTGGAATGTTGGAGGCCGTTATGGACATTCCTGGTCCAATTGCTGTTTTATTAGCCGGTGTCGTCCCGCTACGTGGTTCTTTTCCTCCTATGGTTGATTCCCACGATGTAGCTTAAGGAAGAAAAGGTCATTTTCCACAGTAGCCCGCAAAGCAGAGACAAAGCTAAATACTATGGGGGTTGCGTCAGGTGCCCCAATGGTTGGACTAGTAGACTAGTCTTCTATCAGCACGCATTTCCCATCAGCCTAGTCTGCATCGTTTACATTAGTATTAGCTCGTGTACACTAAGATTCCGAATATATAATCACTTTCCAAATACTCCTTTCAGTAAAATTCCTTACCTTTATCTTCACAACTTTGGGGCGTTTTTTGATGTATTTTTTAATTTTTTTATTATTATTAAAGTGATTTTAAAATCATAATCCTTCTGGCATTTCTGTTATTATCGTTTGGTTGATTTTTTTTTGCTTAAACTTCCATTTTCTCAAAATCCTAGGAAAAAAATCGCGGGACAATACATTATTTTTTATTAAAGCAGTTGGCGCTGACCTATAAATAAAAACATCACATCTGAGTTGGTGGTTATTTTTGCATCACGTCCGAGAATACGTCAAGTTTTAAATAGCCCCAACCGAACGCATAAACGACCTACGCGTTCGCTCCGAGGCCCGAAATAAAACTCAAGCAAATACGTTCAGTAAATTGATCCATTCCTCTAATTTAATTGGACTTTTCCGATAACTTCCAACTTCAACCCGTCACTGCTACCGTAACTCGAGTATGGAATCAGGAAACGCGAGAATCTAGGTTAAGACACGCAGGGCACGCATATAAATATATCTTAAAGATCCCGATGATTTTTGGTAGCATTCCAAGAGGCGTAACATGCATAGGATTGTCGCGAGAAGATCTGTTTGTTTTGGTCTGGCTTGTTGCCGACTTTTGCCGGTGTAATATCTACAACTGAAGACCTCTAGCTTCTTTTTGGTCTCCTGGAATGTTTTCGTGATGTAAACTGGACGCGGAATTATGTGAACATGCGTATAAATAACCGGCATGCTATAAATAAACGCTTCGCGCTTTTCTAGGACGTTCACCAGGCAGCCCAGCTGGTCGCCACAAGGACCTGTACAATCTAACTCCTTCAAGATGCTCCAGAAGATCACAAACACCGATGGAGATGAAGACGAGAATGAGGAATCGACGGAACACAGTCCAAGGAGGGCGCAACAGTTCGAACAGACATCTGATCAGATCAGGAAGATGAAGCTCTCGGAGGATGATCAGGAATTCATGAATAAATTGAAGCAAGGTGAGTTTCTTGAAAAGTATATATTCCAAATATCGCGTCATCGCCGCATTGATTTTGATGATTTTGTTATGAACAATTTTTGCAGAAATTTTTGTAATTGACGAGGAAAATCCTAGGTATAGAGGAGGACATATTCCTTCAAGGATATTTAGGATTTTGGACGCCACTGGTATATATTCCAAAATGTCTTTTTTTGCATAAGTATACTTTTTGGTTTAATTCTGGTGGCGGGTACTGTAATATAAGTAGCGAATAAAAAGGTTGTCCTGATTTTGCGTTGGCAAATAAATATAGTTTAAAGTCAGAATTGCAAGAATAATAATGGTAGTATCTACGTTCATATAATTTATTAAATAAGCCAAAACAATGGTAGTATTAAACAAACATGAAGATGAAAATATCAAACGGTTTGTTGATTGAAACGTAAATTTGCTCCAAAATTATTCTGCAGCATCCGCCAGAATAAATAGTGTTGAAAATAAGGACTGATTTAGTATGATAAGTGTGTCAAAATTGCATCTAAATTCTTTGTTTAATACATTCAAAATAAAATGCAGTTCGTAGAATACATAATAGTAATTGGTCCAGGAATGTTGCAATTTAGTCCCTAATGTGCAATTCGTTGCATAACTTTGGAAGACGTTTTACCAATGTTGCGTACACCATTTTTTTTATTTTAAATAACCCTAGATAATAAAGCACAAAGGCAGATCGGATGACCTTGGCAGTTACGCATTGAAACTCCTCCATCTTGCATAAAGCACAGATTCCGCGTTTGATTTCAAAGTAAATCTTCAAGTGTGCAGAAGCTGTTAAGGGTTGTAGCAAGAGAACCGGTCTCATATCATACCTAACCAGATGTTTAAAGTGAATCACTGCCTACTTTTGGATCCAATGATGAGCTTGAGAATTTCGGTCACATCAAAAGTAATTGTGGTAGAAATGAAATCTTCCGTCTTTAACAAAACTGGCTTTAATAGTAAAACAGATACTAGCCAACAAAATCTGGTCGCTTAGCAGCTGTTTGCAAAAACCTTTGTCGTTTGATATTTCCGAAGGCCCAAAGGGCGCGTACCCGTTGGAAGTACTGGAGGTGTAAGAGTTGTTCATAGAATGTTTTTTATATCAATTTATTGAGTCGTTATCTCGTAAACGGTTTGGTTAAAAACTATAAGGTAGAAGTCCCAGTTACTGACACTTTAAGGGATACAATGATGTCAATGTTTAAGATTCCAAAATGACACAGGAAGAACAATTTTGATTTTTAAACTTAAAATGAATGTCTGCGGGGATTATTAAGCTACTCTAAAACACAGCAGCATATTATAGGAAAAAGTACAAGGAAGGTATCAGTAATTAGGACAGGGTCAGAAATTGATACATTTACCTTAATTTACTTCTTTTTGTTCTCAGACATGAAATCTCCGGAAACTGCAGCCTCTTGGCTCTTTGTATTTAGTCTTCCATTTCTTTTACCCGTTAAATTTACATAGCCATTCCAGCATCCTAGTACCACGTACTAATCTGTCACATCTCTAGTTGGTTGATAGAAATTATCCTCTTGGTTCAATTTTGACTTGCCAAAAATTGCCTGTCTTTTTGCGTTCAGAGCTTCTCATTCGCACAGAATGTGATACACGCTCTTTGTCATCCCATTACACAATCTGCAGTTGGTATCTCCAGTGTTGATCCCAATTTTCTATTGGTGTCCTTTCAGTTTACAGTATCCTGTTAGGAAACCTGTTACGATGCAAAGATGGTTCCTACTGAGCTGCAGTTGTTCATCAGCCTTTCTTTTTGATGGTCCCTTAATAAAGATATTTCCATGAATTCTACTCGTTCTATTGTTCCAGTGTTCTTTGTGTTTATCTTTGACCCAACTCCTTAGAACACTACTTCAACAGGTTCTAAGCCTACCTATGCATGAAGCCGATGATACCTTTCTAGCCAACTCATTGCCTTTTTATTTTCCTTCGATTGTCGAATATTCGAGCACCTACAATAGAGTGACTTTTTTGCTATGTGTTAGGTTATGCAGTTCTCGAATACATTCCCAAACCAGCTTTGGTTGTATCTTATTAGTCTTATTAGTGCCTTCAGTATTGCCTGGCTGTCTATTGCAGTAAAGATCTGTTTATTTTTTATAAGTCCTCTGATTGATTTCTGTTGCACAATGCGATATCGTTTATGTCTTTCCTTGAAAAAATGATATTACTCAAAGTTCACTGATTAGATAGCGTCGTATTATTATTATTAAGAAATAAACTGGATTTGGGAAGTCTCATGGCATTGTATCTTGTATTTTACTTATAATTTTCAACATAACTAGAAAAATTCCTAAAGACTAAATAATAGCATATTTTCATTGATGCAATCTACACAATATTTTTAACGTTTATAGCATACTCAATTAAGTTGCATTCCATACTATTTATTTTGGTGCAATGATGCTAGTATTAAATAATAGATATTTTGACTTTTGCCCAGAAAAAAAAGCAGCTAGTGTAAAACCAGGACAACTTTTTCTCATCACACGATGCAAACACATACAAAAATCATTTCATACGCCTCACTTATCGCGGTAACGGTACATGGTATATGGCAATTAATTCACATTTATAAAAATTAGATGTAGATGAAGAGAATTTCCTGCATAAGGAAGTAGATCCGAGGTATAGAGGCGCAGCTATTCCCTCAAAGGCTTTTAAGTTTCTACAATCGATGACGAACGCGTCAGATCAGCCCAACATCCCCCCCTCTGGTACGACCCGCATTTTGAATAACTCTTCCCTAGTGTTCTTTTCTTTTTTCCGTAGTGACCAGAAAAAAAATTGAATAAAACCAAATAAACCAAAAATGAAGCGTGCAGATCTAACACGTTACACATGGCTTTCGCTTGATACTAACTAGACGCATACATAAATAAAAAAAAAACAATACAAATCATGAGGATCATTTTGCTATAATCTATAAAATTACTAATAGGTTTCTTTTTGTAGTTCCTAGAAATGCCCAACCCGGTAATCAAGGGACAAACGTTAGGACTATTCCAGTACAGATTGAGGGTGAGTTACTGGCGAATTACTTTGGATTTTTGAGGATAATCGTAATAATTATAAAGTGATGGTACTGGAAAGCCGTATGTACCTCCAAGCGAGCAGACAGTTCCGGAACCAAAGAAGTACACTGGAGGGAAGATTCCTAGCCGGTCGTTTAAAGTCTTACAAGCCATGACCGGAGAAGCATGCGGTAAGAACTGATTGTGCCTCCTATCATCTATCATTCCAATTTGAGTTAAATCAAAAGTAATTAATTTTGCAATGTTCTTGACATAATTCAACCGTTACTAGAGAATTATATGCGCTGTATGTGTATCTGAATTACTCGACCTGACATTACCGATGTGATAGTATGGAATAGAACTGTAAGAACAAAGTTCTTATTAACGTGTGTTCAAAAATGTTGCTTTGAAAAGTGGAATAGTCACTCTACAGGCCTACAATAATAAACAGAAATTAAACTGAGCTTAAAAGGTCTCCAAGGAATGGTTCCAAACGGTTGAGAGACTAGAATGACGAAAATTCCTGAAGTGGTTGTATTATATTATATTATATTATATATTATATTATATTATATTACCTCCTACAGTTTTGCTGAGATATTGTATACCTTCATAGAGATTGCTTTAGCAGCCCTTGTAAAGCTTTTACAGTCTTTAATTATTGAAGGCTTAACCAAAAACCAAATAGTTCTTCCTTTTATGTTGGCCGTTGTTTCCTTTAATGAGAAACCAGCAAAAATCTCACTTACCCTGACATCGTTTCTCCATTGCTGCAATGTCTTCATATAATTCTTCTTCCTGTTCATCTTTCCTAAATTAGCAGGAAAGAGATCCAAAAGTGAATGCAAAAACCGAGCTACATATGGCACCCTAAATTTTTATAGTTTTTTCTTAACAAATTAACCACGATATCTTGATAGTTTCCATTTTTTTTTGATTTCCCAGAAAATGTTTGCAAGTATTCATTCATTCATTCGTTCAAGTTAGGGTGGGCACTTGATGTCCGGGCACTTGAGCTTGGTGCTCATTGTATCATCCCTATTGATTCTCCTATTTCCACTCGAGCAGCTTGGTCTTCTCTATAAAGCCCAGTATCTTGCCCAGTGGAAACTTCAAGATCTTCAAGGGCTCTAATAGATCTCTCCCGAAATATTTCTGCCTGAGTACCTTCAGTTCCTCACATGTGCAGATTACATGTAAACTCGTTTCCTCCTGTAGTTCGCATCTTCTACACCACGGTTCGCTTACACGGCCTGTGTTGTTTGCAAGTATTTTTAAGGGAAGTGCATGCTGGCATCTCTAAGTCATTCGTGGAACGTTCAAAATTTTCATCTTTCAGTAGCTTCCTAACTTGTGGACCAACAAATACTCCTTCCTGAAACTTTCGTATCAGACAGCTTTAGTAACTCATCCCTAAGTATTTAAAGCAGTTGCATTATTTTTCTAGTGCTTCCACAAAATGTTTAATCAAACCTAATTTAATGTGTAGAGGTGATAGGATCACCAAATTAAAATCATTTAAATTATTTGTTTTATAGTTTACAGTTTTATATTAAATTTTCTCCAGGAACAATGTTGGTGCGTGGCTGTCATTCTTTTATTTGGTAATGTTACTGAACTGCTCGTCTATCCCACAGACACAACAACAACAATATTTGGTTAATCCTCCTTGTAATCCAAGTAATTAGAATATAACCTTAAACTCACTACTGGTTTGCCAATCATCATTTAAATATTGAATGAGATTTAATACAGTTGACATACTGTCATACGTTTCTTTTGTATTTGTAGAATGAGCCAATAGAATTAATGGTTTCTAGTTACCATTATAATATTATAGAATGGCTTTCAGGTTTTTTTTTGGACGAGTCGATAAATCGCCATTCTGCAGGGTTATATGCGATATTCATTTAATACAAGAGTTAACTTACATCAGTGCAGTGACAGAAATTTCTTTCAACGTTGTAAAAAGATTTGAATTTTTTGACGATTCTTTATTACAGAGATTCTTGTGTGGATGTAAAGATTGGAATCTTTTGCATTCCACACAAGAAATTCATTCTTTTAATCGAAAATTTTTTGTTGATTAAACCCAAATTCCAACACAACTTGTGGAACGCTGCTTCAAGCTTTCTTAACTGACAGTTCACCAACACATCGTTTGTCTCTTGTCAGATCGCGCTAATGACTAAAAAATAAATGAATCACTCCTCCTGCTGCTACCTATATCTGCAAATTCTCAAATTTCGAACTTAAATTCCTTGAACATTTGCAAAATGGGTAACTGAAAGAATATTAAAATGCGTTGCAACAACTAGCAAGCCTTCAGATGGTGCTGCAAGGTCAAAAATATAAAACAACCGTTTTTACTGTTTTAATAAAAATTGTGAAGATTATCTACATTTTTCAATTTTAGCATTTTCGAACACATGTTTATAGGAATTTTATTTACAATTTTATTTCATATATTAGTTTAAACAGTTTGGTCAAGCAATGTAGATACAATTTATATAATTCCATTTCGGAAGCATGATGAAGTACTACACTCATACCAGATACCAGAGAGGCATCCAGTTAGTCATTTATCTCATATAATAGTATCTCTAAAATCAGAACATCTATAATTGATTTTGTATGCTGCAAGTTTGTCTCGAAGATCTCTCAGACTAACTCCCGTGTAATAACGAATCATGTTCATATTTCATGGGCTCATCCCTCATGAGCATCGTTTTTGTTTTCCATTTTTTGATTTGTCTAAATCCAAACAAGGAACAGAAGATAATGAATTTAAAGAAATAAATCATAATACAGATTTTTTTAAGCCTACCTATGTCTTTTTTTTTCGTTTTTTTTTTGTTTTTGGTGTGGTAACGTGCGTGGTAATTTTTTGCGAAAATCTTGCTGTAAACATTATTGAAATGCAACAGTTTCTCCGTGTTAACATTAATTTTTGATGAGAAATAATCTTCGCAGCAAATTTTGCGAATACCCCGCACAAAAAAAAAATTAAAATTTAAGAGATATTTTGCAACGTTTTGGTTCGTTTTGATCTGTTGTAGCGGACGGCAATCAGGCTAGCGAATCTCTCGAAAATTGCCCACAACCAAACGATCCAAACTCCCTGTACTACGGTTATAACACCGGTTATCCCCCTCCACCACCGCCTCCAGTGCCGCCGGTACCCTATTGGGCGAACTACTGGCCCCCGTATCTCTACTCCCCTTGCCCAACACCGACAAACGAGCTAATGAGAAACGACAGCGTGGATAAGCCACCGAAAACCGCCAGAAACACACCTGTGCCATTCCAGAAGCCTCCCAGAAAACCCAAAGATACCAGCGAATCAGATTCTGAGTATGAGAAAAGATCCAGCAACCCTAGAAGTACCCCACTGCCGTTTAGAGGAGCCTCACCGCAAAAGCCCTTGCGAAAACCGATCAGGGATAGCGAATCTGATTCTGAAAGTGATAGAAGGACCAATCCATCGTTACGAAGTCAAACTCCCTTATCGTTTAGAGGCTGCTCACCTCAAGCTGCGCAAAGAAAGCTTAGCTATAGCAAAGATAGCAGCTCAGATTCCGAGCATGAGAAACGGAATCAAACTAATCCTAGAAACACACCACTGCCATTTAGAGGTTGTTCTCCGCAAGCGTCTGGAAGAAGGGGTAGAGATATGGAGTTTGATCATATGGAAGGCGCTAGGAGATCGACCTCAGCACCCAGATCTACACCACTGCCATATTGGAGTTGTTACTCCCCGTATCCGTATCCACTGCCATATCCAGACTGTGATTGGGAGGTCGAACAAATCAAAAACAACAGCGATGACCCGAAAACTAATCCTAGAAACACGCCTTTGCCGTTTTGGGGTTGTTACTCACCATTTTACCCTATACCCTACCAAAACGAATCATCAGACATGGAGACTGAGCAGAGTAGGTCAAGCCTAGAAGAGGAAGACGCTAACGGTGCAGGTTATCCATACTGGGACCCTTATAGTTATCCTCCCTATTATTATGGTTACCCACCTATGTACCCTTATCCCATTTACCCATCTGTTCCTTGTGACAGCGAAGAATCCATGAATTATTCATCCACGGACGAGATGGCGTTATATAATCAAACATTTAATCAAAATCCTATCGAGGTCGAACAAGAAACGGAGGAAACCGCAGATGATAGCACCCCTACTCCGGAAAAATGTCAAAACTTCGAGGAAATTCGGAACATATTCGAGGGCAAGTTCAAAGTTAACGAGAACACCCAATCCTCTATTGATACATCTGAGAAAAGAAAACAGATCTCAGAGGACATAGGACCGGTTACTGAAGAAAAATGCAATAACTTCCAAGAACTTCGCAAGGCTTTCGAAGATAATTGCTACGTTGAAGACAATAGAAATTTCCTAAACCAACACCTCAACGAAAAACCTAAGAAATTCGAAGATCAACCTGTTATAACGAAAGATAGTCTCATCAAACATAATCAGCAATACTCACAAAGTGAGAGTGAAACGGAAACGGAAACAGAAACAGAGACTGAAACTAACGCCAATTCCTCGGATTCTGAATATTCTGATACCGAAACAGAGGTGGAAGAAGAACTTCGTCAACCTGAGAAATATGCCAATAGCTACGGCAATCTCCAAGCCATCCGTTCAGTATCAGATATCAACGTTTATTCTGTAGATGAATCCAATTGTACTGACGATGATGAAGATAACGTATCAGTAGCGACAACTACGACTGAGGAAAATGATGACGAATCAGTCTACAATGAAGAAGAAGCTATACCACACCAGCTCAGCACCATTTACGAAGAGAGCGAAAGAAGTTTTAGCTCCAGAATGGGCCGACATAGTAGGGAATCAAGTGTATCTACACAGATCAGTGTGGAAACGGTCGCTAACGAACGTGAAAGTGACAGAGATAGCGATGAAACTTGCGTCAATGGCACAATATACATCAATGAAAATGATGGTCTAACAGCTGAAATCGAAGTCGTCAACAATGATAATGAAAGAATCAATGTTGATACAACTTTTACTATAGTCCAGAAGACGGAAGCGCAACCGTCTTTGTTAGAGTCACCTTTGAATGAGGAGGATGGCGGTTACACTTCTGTGCCATTGAATGTGCGTTCCAGATCTGCTTCCATCGTGGATAGCAGAGAAACAACGCCAAGAATAGAAGACCAAACGCACTTTGAAAACCTCTCAGAGTCCAAAGAAAATGAAGTAGGTGATATTCATAAAAACACCTTAGGTTATGAAGAAGAAATTGAAGAATCATCCAGCGTAAGAAATGAAGAAGAAAATATAACTGAAACAGCAGAAAATATTACCGATAGCACCAATGTGGATGAAGCCCAGAATCAAGTGGATGATGATGATGATGATGATGGACCTGATTGGTGGAGTGAAATAAATAAAGACAGAGATGACGACATAATACCGTGTAGATCAAAAAGCGTATTCCATCGAAGAAACGATCCGTACGAATATGAAGATGTGACAACACCGATTATTCAAAATGATAATTCCCAAACCGAAGATGAGGCCAACTGCCAGAATGAGGAACCAATAATTGAGGAAGCCCAACCTCAAACCAGTGACGAAGGAGAATTGGGATCACACATGAATCAAATACAAAACGAGGAATCGTCTCTTGAAGAATTGAAAGTAGCTGACGAAACTTGCACTAAAGAAACTCAGAAATACGCCATAATTCACAATGAGGACGTCACCAAATTCGTTAGCGAGTCCCACACTGATACAACCCACGCTGTAATAACCGAGGGTGAGAATGGCACTACCACCACCACAGTGACAAACTGTAAATTGAATGCTTTCGATAATGAAATGCTCCTCAATGAGAATGCAACCTTAGCAAAGGAGGAATTCGTTAATGGCGTCATTAGAAGTAGCAGGATTGAAAAAGCGATATCGCAAGATGTTAGTGAGGTCGCCAAAGACAGAATAACAAATAATTACGTTAAGGAAAATCAAGAGGAAGTGAATCAAGCGTACATGATTGAAACGAAGAATGGTGACGTCATTAATGAGAAAATAAATGAAAATTGCTATACCAAATCAGGCAGATCTATAACTACTATGAATGAAAATACTCAAGAAACCTTGGAATCGACAGATTTGGTACAGCAGAATTCCCAAGAAGTTATCTTCAATGAAGAGGGTTCTACCAAACATTCTCTAAAGGAGTTGCAAGGTCAAGAGATGCTTTGCAGCGGTATTGTTCAAAGCACGAATGCCCTCATTGAAAATCTAGAATCGTTCAACAAATTAAGCAAGCAATATTATTTGGGAAATAATCAACTTAAAACTGAAGAGATCAAGCAAAACGTTGCCAGCAATAAAGTAGTTGAGTGCAACAGTCAAGACAATATGTACGAGAGAAAAGAAAAAGAAGAAACTGTAAAGAAGGAAAGTAACAAAAGCGTAATTGAAACAGACGATGGTGTTACAGAAATCAGACACAAGAAAATTACGAAGAAATCTAAGCACTATAGGATTGTATCATCCAGTGAGTGTGACTCAGATTTTGAAAATCACATGATTAAAAGCAAGCACCATAAAAATAAGGAACATAAAAAAGTAAAAGGTGAAAAACATTCAGATGATAGCAATAGTAAAGGAAAATCTGAAAATAAGATTGATGATGCTGTTAAAGAACTGAAAGCAAAGAATATAGAGCACGTAATTGTAGAGATTAAAAACGCGCATCAAGAAATAATTACTGATAACTTTGAAACCTGTGGCGACTGCTCAACTGATTCTGTTCGAGCGCAGAATGTAGTTTGCAGCCAGGAACCAATGCCACAGCAACACAAGCAGGAACCGAAACAAGAAATAAATCAACAGATTGTGGAAGAAGACGTAAAAATGCCTTCAATTAAAGAACGAATTGAAGCCTTGCAGAAGGCCAGTCAAGGAAATAATAAAACCAAAGAAGACATTTTTGATGTGAAAGAGCAAACATCAAATATTGAAGATGGTCACGTAGAAGCTGAAACGTTGCAAACCCAATCGGCAAAGAGCAACAGGTCTTTAGAAGATGTAAGTGAAGACGATATAGATTCCGGCGTGACATCAGATATAAGTCGGCACTTATCAGATAACGAATCTGATTTTCCCGAACTAAATAAAATGACGAGATATCAACGGGCATCCACGCATTCCAGATTGTTCAAACTCTTGCAAGAGGGATGCGAAAATGAGGATGCTGAAGGAGAAGTGGCAGAGGAACAAACTGTGATTGTTAATAATGTGATTGAGGACCAGCAAGCTAAGGAGACTATGCAGAGCAGAAGGGAAAGTTTATCTTTGCCTCTGAAAAATTATAGTGAATCAGATAGCTTTTCCTCCAGTGGTATTAACTCGCCAGGTTCTCCTGTAGTGAGCGAAAGGTTGGTGAATGAATTAGTGCAGAGTTTATTGCGCAGGAAAAAGGGGCAGATCTTCAGGAGTATGTCTATGGATAAGCTGCACGCGGCAGCTCTTAGGATTTTACAGGAAGAGTTGGAAGGTGCTCAAGTAAGTCCGCCTTCGACTTACTTGTCACCGCTGAGAAGCAGCACGGTCGATTCGACTCCAGCGCAGACTCCTCAGGAATTCTATAGCAACTACCCGGATTACACTCAGTATTATGATTCGTGGGGTGAAGCTCATTTACCATACGAGAATAATTTTGACATGCTACCATCAAGGGCGTTCAGGATGGCCCAAGATAGCGCTCTGGGGAATAAGCCAGGTGGTGTTTCGGGCTATTGGGCTCGTTGTCCGAGGGTTTTGAGTGGTAAAAACAAAGATCCCCTCTACCTTTCCGACACTCGTCACAACCAAAGTCCCGAGCACAGTTTAGAAACGAATGGGGCGACAAGTGCCTCTTGAAAGTGCCCTTGAAGAGGCGGATTTTTACGATTAGGCATTGTCTAAATATGAATTAGACGTTCCTGGGTAGTCCCTAGAGGTACTAAATTCTAATTCTAATGATTTTTTTTTTCTTTACCAAAAAAAAAACCAAATACTAAAGAATTTAGAAAGGGCCGGTTTATAGCAGATCCAAAGGTGTAAATTCTTCTCAGTGCATACTTTTAAAGATTCTTTTTTTATATTAATTGCCGATTCAGAATTTAAATTTCGGATTTACACTTTTGGGCTGACGCGAGAATGATTTTTTTTTAAATGCTCGGTGTATATAAAATAATGTAGCATATTTTTTTCCTTCTTTTTGATTTGGTAGGCATTAAAACCACATTGGTGCCGTGATCCAAAAATAAGACAGTTTTGTCGTTCCAATTAGATTCTTGCAGCAACCTAATATTAAAATCACACCGGCTTATTTGAGGATTGCTAACCGATGGTTAAACCATACTCTCTCTGGAGTAAACTCCACCTTGTATAATATAAATGTTTCATCCAGTCCACACATCTTTCTTATGGCTTCGTTGCAAGCGAAGCCTCGACTGTATCTGTTTGCATTTGATAAACATGCTCGTTCCTTTGGAAACCTTGTGAAACGAAAAATGCTTGCAGAAACGTTAAAAGACTAAAAATCTTTGTTTTTGCGAATAATGTACGGAATATTAAGCTGCTTGTTCCTTAAAATATTTGTCCCTAACATGATATTTTAGGTTAGTTTTTGTTCTAGTCCAGGAAAAGGTTACATTTTAAATGGCTCACCAGTGACCTTGGATAGGAGTGCATTTTATGCAATTTTTGTGGTTTATGAGGATTTTACCAAGTCTAAAACCGAATTTTATCCACTATTAGGACTGTTGTTTAGCCGCTATCTAGAAAAAAGGGTGTGGAGATATTTCCTAGATATATATGTATCTCGTGAGTGTAGGATTCAGAGAAAATATTCAAGAGGAACTTTTTATAGATAACTTCTTATAATTGAGTTGTACTTACAAAAGAAGCAAATATTTTTAAACACAAAAGCTTCTTAGGTGACGTATTTTTTATTTTTTTATTTTATTTATATTATTAAATTTTTTCTATGTCTACAAAACAAAGTTCATACTTTTCGAGATACAGAGAAAATCACTTTGCCCACTCTTTTCAAGATCGTTCCTAAACGACAAAGCTAATAGGAAAACAGGATTTTAGACTGACAATACAAGATTCCGGACATGTAAATTCAAAAAAAATTGTAAAATCTTGGGAATACATAGAACATGTATAAGTCTGTAATAAGCATTTTTTGTTTGCTGCCGATATTCACTTTTCAGAAGTGAAAATTTTCTGCATGTAACTCCAGGTAAAGGAAAAAAATTAGGTAGGTGTAAATGCAATAGTTGCCCCATACATAAATTTTTCAATTTTTCAAAATATGTGACCAACCTGTATACAGGATGTTGCGTTAAGCCTTACGCTTATACTGCAGATGTTATTGTAAAAATACAAAGAAAAGCTTTAAATATAAGTTCTATAACCTACAGTTCTTCTTAAAATGGTATAGGGTATCCTAATGAAATAGCAAATTTAAAAATCATGAAATTTGGGAATAGGTAAAACACATATGGATGTGTAGTACGGATTTCCTCTGTAAAAATTAAATGAATTCATTGTATACCAATTGTGGTAATTTATTAGATAAGACATTATTTTGTTTTTTTTTGTCTTGCATTGTTTTTCCCACGCCCATCTTCCTGGTCATTTTACAGCACATGTTTCTATTGCTAATACTTCCGTTTAGTATATATGGGTGGTCTGGGTTTCTCCACACCAGCTCCAGAATCTGTGATTCCCTTTGGCCCATTAGTTTTGAATTCTTGACTTCTCTTTTGGTCTTCACTCATCCTAGTCTAAGATAACCTTGAAAGGTTTGTCGAAGAAGAGTTTGGTAATCATTCTGTCATTGCCCATCTGAAAGATAGAGTTTATGACTTCGGCTGTTATGCTGACATGCCTAACACTATCATGGATTCTCCAGTTTCAATTACATTTCAATCTGTATGCTCCCATTCTTGGCTCCTGCTAAATGTGAATATTAAAAGGGGGTAAACTTAGCATAGCTTCCGCAACAGTTGCTGGGGAGCTATTTGCAGCCCCAGTGATGCAGAAGCAACTTGAAGTAAGTCAACCTTTGTAACTTTACGGACTTAATAAATGCCTGTCTCTTCGTATAACACCTTGATTTCCTCCACTAAATTGGAGGATAAATATCTTAACATGGGTCTTACCACTGCAGTGTATAAACCAGTGCTTTCAATCCCTCTGTTTTCCCAAATGTTTTAAAGGTTATCATAAATATTCCTTTGCATCGTTAAGTGGGTTAAATTAGCTCTTGAATATTTGGCGATTTTTTTAATTTGATTAAATTACTCGGTGATTGTAAAAGCTATCTTTTTCCGAAATCGATTTATTAGATGATAACAAATTCATCAACATTTTTAACATTTTCAACACTATAAGTACAAAAATAATAATATAATTTTAGGTTATCTTGATATGGTCGATAATGGAATAAAAATGATCTAAATGAATTTGAAGTTTATTATCTCTGACGTTCCGCAGATGTATACATCTTGTTTTTTCAAATGAAATTAAACAATGAAAGTTAAATAAAAAAAAAATTAAAATTTGTTTATTTTCATAATTCAAATAATATTTTCCCATTTTTCCAATTTCTAAATGTTGAAATTATTTAAATTAATTAGAATTACATTTTAATATATTTGATATTATTTTTTAAAATCTTCTCTTTTGAATTTATGTTTCATCGTGAAATGATTTTGTAAATGACAGTTTGTATCTTCTGGTTATGTTTATTACGTAATGAAACGCTAGTAAATAAAAAGTTTAACCATAGGAATGTATTGCATTATGTTCATTATTATTATTACTGACAACTAGGAGGATGTATGAAATCCTGTTGTGTGAAAGCAAAAGCTACTGGATTTTCAAAATTATTTAATTTTTGCTCAATGTATTCACGTTTATACCAAAGATAAGCAACTATCTCTGATATTTTCGCGCCTAAAGTTAATTATGCGTAAGAGATATTTGATAATGTTATTACGTTCATGTAATCCAATGTTCTAACCAAACAAGAGCACGTAATCGGAAAATTTTATTCTACAATTTAGATACTTTAGGAACATCCTGCACAGGTCCTGCACACTCTGTACAGTTTTAAAACGAACTATAGGTGCCCACCCTAACTTCAAAACAAAAAATACAGAACTAACAGTGAAATTCTGTGCATGTCTGCACTGTCTGTAAGGTTATCCATAAACCTGTAAGCATCCATAATACATGCTTACAGTGATACAGATGCTACAAATATACATAGAATTCCACCATAAAAGTCGCAGAAGTCATATTTAAAACTTTTTCCCGTATTTTTACAAAAACATCTAAGGTATGATCGTATTTTAAAAGATCTTTATATGTATATGGTGCAACTAATCTATTTACATCGATTTTCTATCTTTCTTTTTAGTCGTATTATATGGCAACAATTGAAAATCTGCCAATCTTCAAGGGGATGTTTCACCTCTCCAAAGTGAATGTCGGCTCTAGCAAAAACATATTCCAAGTTTTACATTTCTTTCGATTTCCAAAATCAGGATCTTGTATTGTGAGCAGGACACCCAATTCACTACAAAGAATTGCCTTACCCAAAATCACGGGTGAAATGTAATATTTTACTGGACTATTTGGCAAGTTTAAAAAACGGACTACGTGTAAAATTAAATTAAATGCTGATTCAGAGTTAGACTTCTCCTTTTACACAACTGCTTGTAAGGATAGACTAAGCAGCTTTGTGAACGCGTTTATGAATGGCAAACAAACAAAACAACCAGGGACAAAAATTAATACTGCATTTCGATAATATTTTACTTACATTACTGACAATGAAAATTAAACAGTGTGACTTGTTTAGTACGTTAATCTTAACTGAACATAATTTAAAATTTTGCAAAAATAAAGACACTAACTAGTTAACTACATAAATATACTAGTCGTTTTTATTCACCCTCAGACTAAACACACTAAAAATAAGGTGTAGTTTGCTTCAAGAGACGTACTTACTCTATCGAGGGCAAGTATTCGAACCTCGTTTAAACTTTTTTGCTACTATTTTTTTTTTTAATATTATTGTTATTTCCCACGGAATTTGTGAATATTTTTATAACATTGCATCCGACATTTTCTCATTTCATTTGTGTGTTTCATTAGAATAAAACACTTGCGTGGCTAGCTTGTCATTTTCTTCCATTCATATCTGCATATATGTTGTTTCATTTTCTATACGATGTATAGGTTTTATTTTGGCAATTTTATATTCGCAATTAGCATGCGCTGGTTATAATAAGCTTTGAATGTGAGTGTTGTGTAAATGCACGACGATTTTTTCTCTGTAAATTAGTTCTATCTCGAGATTGTTCTGTAAATTCTTCTCTTTCACTTTTTCGTTGGCATATTGCGGAATTTGTATATCAAATGCAAATAAATATAGCAACGATACAAATTGCCACACAACCTAAACGAGAAAATATCAATTAATTAATCAATAAATTTATGAGAGCTTAATAAGAATTAAAAATGATTTTCTCATTTAGATTGTGTGAAATTAATAATTAGATACCGTTTTTGGCTTTTCACTAATTTCAATTTTACTTTTTTTAGGTCCAGACCAATCAGATTTGTAAGAGATGTATATAATATTTTATAATAAAAACAATGTCCCCCGGGCAATCATTAGGCAGCACAATCATGCAAACCTTAGAAAACGCCAAAATGAACAACACGAAAAATGACATGAACTATATGTCTTTTTAACTACATGATATAAGAAAGGAATATATTTTTTCGCACTTATGATTTTTTACAAGATCGACGTCATGCTTTCTTTTTGCAATATTATTATAAATATTTAACAATTAATTCTGATCTGTATATTTTGTGTATTAAAATGAGGTGGATATAATAAGGATTTATGAAGAAAGGAATCCGTACACCCAACTCAAAACGTAGAATTTAAGCAGAGAGTGTAAAAAAAATCTCTCCTCTACGTATTCTGTCATTATTTTTGAGAGATGACAGGGCGATGGTGGTGAATGAAGTTGGCAAGAATAAAATAAACTGTTGATTAAATACGTAGCTATACTAAGATATAGGATTGTTTTTATTATTTCCGTTTTGTTCTGTTGTTTGTTATAAGATTAAGATGTGCATGTGTTAAATGTTAAAAACACAACTTCTTTAAATTTTCTTCCGCGCTCTTTATAAAATATATTTGTTGTGACACGAATTGGAAACACAACCGTTGTTATATAGATAGACTAAATTCGTTATAAATTTGAATTAGAAACAGTGCACAATATTTAATTTTTGTGTTAAATGTATAATACATATTTTTAAATAAACTTGTTAAAATTGCATTGTGTGTTTTTGTCACCTGATAGGTTATTACTGTTACCGTAAATGAATACTGAGAATGGTACTTCTGCAGAAATGGATGTCCCAATAATAACGTTTCTTAACAATAACAATATTTGCCAATGTAAGCGTTATCAAATATTCACCGCTCTTGTATGTACTTTGTCTAATGCTACAGTCATTGCATTCATGGTGAAAATAGGTTAAATTCGTATAAGTGGCTTTTTGAATATTGTATTTTAGAAGATGAGAATGGTAAGTTTTTTTTTTGTTGTTAATAATAATAATAATAATTGCTAGATGTAACACACTGTGTCTGGAAATTAAGGTATTAAGAAGAAACACTTTGTTGTTAAGTTTAGAACGAAAAGTTATTCTTTACGAAAAGTTTCTGTTTTCAAAAAAAAAGAAAATCACTTTTCCTGAAAAAAATTGACATGTACAGGGTGTTAGTGAATTAAACATAGAAACAGGTACCCCAAAAAAAGTATGACGTTATTTCTAATATAAATGTTTATTTATGTTTATAAAAGAAAAGTATTTTTAATACAAAATTAGATTGAAATACAAACTTTTATGTCGAACTTTGGAATTTTATGATTATACAGTTTGTTTAATTTTAACTGTCACACCAGATATCTCGGCTGTTGTTAGAGATACAACAAAATGTTAAAGAAGGAAAGTTATTCTACAACTATTATATGCTTTGAGCATCAAATGTGTTAGATATAGCAAATACATATACAATTTTAAATGGAACATACTCGATTTATCATTATGTAACTTAAAACTCTAAAAAAATATCTTTACAATGCTATATCATATGTCATAATTACCTAATCATTTAAAAACATAAATTGAAAATTTTGTTACGAATGCACACTTTGGTAGAATAAAGCTATAATCGAAAAGAATAGGCGGTGAAACAAATTAATTCTTTTGTCAGCTTCCTGTTGGACAATGATCCTTAATACTGTCTTGACAACATATGCAATTGCTATTTTACTTAAGTGTGTATAACATGACAACATAAACAGAATAACAGTTTAAAAATTCAGTTCATGAAGCTATAGTTTCTGTTCAACATGACCTCCGTTGTTTGCAACGCTTTTCGCAGCATCTATTGTGTTATTCACAGGCCCTACGATTTTTAACATCGTCTAGGTTTTGTGGACAAGTAATATAAGCTTTCTGCTTCAGGAAACCCCACATAAAAAATCTAAAATAGAGAGATCTAGCGATCCCGCTGGCCAGTTGATGCTTCTCTATTATTGCCATTACATTTGATGTACAAAACTAACATATCAATTTTTTCATCATTAGAATAATGATCACCCCATTTCGTGCTACTTTTGATGAAAATAATAATCAATATGAATTTCCTTAGTTAGTTTGACACTAAAGCTTTAGTAATTGTTTTCACCGCCTATCTTTTTACACTGAGAGAAATATCCTTCTTATTTAAAAGGAATTGTATTAAACCAAAACTTTTTGCGTTTTCTATATGGCTAACATGATTTAATATTTCCTCGAAAAGGTATATAATTTTAAATTCACGCATTTCTTCGGAAATAATATATTTTTGGTTGAAACAGTTTATTCTTTTAAGTGAAAGATATTGACAGTTCAGATTCATGTCCTCTTTATTTTGAACTTGAAAACTATACAGATTGGCAGAAAACCGTAAGCATGTTGATTCAAGAGGATTTTCCTTTTCTTATAACATTTATTCATTTTAGACTTAAGCGTAAACACAACAAAATGCCATGATCATTTTTAATCGAAATCAAAATGAATTATCTCCAAAAACCCATGCTGTTGAAGAATGTTGTAAGTCTTAGTAGTATTGGGGGAGTTTTTGGTCCCAGTAACCATCCTAACACTCTAGTGTGTCATTAAAGAAATCGTCCTTTCAATGACGATTACTCCTATCACATGTTGTTCTAGTAAATATACCACATTAGTATGTTACGATCGCAGTTTCCAGCCTATTTTGTGCGAAATATTATCTGTTACTGGAATGAAATAGGAGATGCGCCATCTATGCGACAATTTCTCTACTATACATAAGTATATCCGCTCATCTGCTGTACCATATAGGGAGAAAACTGCTATACGAAAACAAACTGCGATATTTATTTTTACTGCCATGTAAATATTTAGTTAAATTAATAAATGCTGCTTTAGCTTCAAATAAATCTACTAACCAAATTATTTGTTTGATTGAATACAGGAATATTTTTAATATTCTTAAATCAAGTAATAATTTAGTAAACTCTAACCAAATGCATGCAAAATGGTTGAAAACAACAAGATCGCTTTTCCCGTGTATAACAGTTTTGAAACGTTCAAACAGTATATACTGCTGTAAAGTTCCTTGGCTTATAAGTAAATCAGCATTAACTGAAAAGATTCCAATTATCTCTGAAATTTCTTTAACCTTGCGCGAAAAATATTAATTTTTTTTTTCATTATTGTTTGTGTATCTGAGACTTATGCACGTGGGAACATGAATAAAACTAAAATACTTCCGCGTAAAAAAGCACTCAGCTTGAATACACGTGCTTGCATTTTTCGTTAAAAAGCAAAAGTTTTAAATCAATGTATACATGCGTGTCCATGCAAATAAACCAAAACGTCTGGCTTTTTTTATTTAAAATACTGTTTATAATTCAATAATACTTAAAAGAAACTAAAATGTGTTGTTAAATATGTATATAATAATAACAATACAGTATGTAACAGAAGTTATAAAGGCATTATAAAATATTAATCAAAACTAAATTGCATTCCATTTAATTACGGTTACTTTTCGTCGAAAAGCATCTACTTTTAAGAAGAAAATAATCTTCCGGCAAAACAGCACGCTACTTTCAATTAAAATAAACACTTTTCTGAGAAAAGGTATTCTTTGCGTTGAACAGGATAAAGACCAAAAGTTATATAAAACTTTTCACTTAATACAATCGTTTTTTTCAGTGTAAGCGGTGTGTTCAATTCGTCTAAGCGTGCATTTGTAATTTATGTTTTTAAATGATAACTACGACATATGATATTCATATTGATTATTATTTAGAGTTTTAAAATACGTAATAAAATTGGGCACATTCCATTTAATTTTTGTATATGTTAGCTATATCTGACACATTTGACGCTCAATTATTTTTTATTGTAAGGCATGTTTGTTAATTTCCATTTTCTGCCTAGAAAGTTTAGTAGCGATTTTATTTTTAATTTAGTTACGTAGCCGACATTATTTAAAAATGTTGACTATAAAGAATCGTAATGATAATTTTCATATTAACTGATAAGAAGAGTCCTCAAAATGTCCTCAAAAACTCAGTTGTGGTCTGTCAGGTGGTAGCATAGGAGCCCTTTGGAGTGCTTGTAAAATATTGAAGATAGATATAATTGAAATAAAATAATTAGATTATGACCAATACAATAATATAAGAGGATTGATTTGTTTTAAATCACGAATATTTACTTCCACATCTACTCAGTTAAATGACGATATCACAGAAAATCTGTGAAAATTAAATGGTTTTTGTACTTTTTTTATTATTACATCATAGTAATTATAATTTCAAAATAATAATCGGACACTCGAACCTAGAGATTACGACGTGGGGCTCTTTATCACTAATCTATAGTAATAGTTCATTGGTTATTCTTCTACATGCATCGTACACTCGTTTGAGGCTAACTAATTACCTTCTAATTACTATTTAAATTCTAATATTCTCCTTCGTAACTGTAATTTCTGTTGCCTGCGTATTAGAGAACTGTCCACACACTTATTTCCGTAACTGTACAGGATCCAAAGTGCAAAATGTAAGGTGCAGTCCACAAAATCAGAATTTTGTTTAAATTAATAATTTTTGTGTATTTAACTTAAAGATACAAATCCGATTTCAAGTTTTATTAATTAATTAGTTTAAGTTCGGATAACTCTTTTTCATAAACATTTAATTCATTAGCTCACGCTAAATGCTCATTTCTTTAAAAGTAAGATTTTTCACACTAGATAGCTTTCCAAAATAAAGTTAATAATAAAAATATCTTTGCCCTTATTAACTTTATTTAGAGACACAGGTGCATAAGAATGCTATAACGGATTCTTCTCCTAAAATATTTTTTTGAACAAAATCTAAAAATTATTTCTGAAACATTTTGCTATCCAATTTCGACATATTCAAATGAAAATGCATTTTATTTCCCCCCTAGACTTACCTAAACAATCGTTAACAAGAATCTTCTCCTTTGCAAAATTTCAGAAAACTACGAAAACATTCGTTATATTGGTAATACACATTTGGGCTTGTGTCACCTGTCAAGAAGATGAAAACGTTGGTATTCCATTTTTATCTCACCTCCATCTAGCTAGAGCGAAAGCTTTGCACGACCTTGCAATAGCTAAAGCCAAACTACATGGAATTCCAAATTTACTTCTCCAAGTGAATCCAGATTACATTGAGGTTTCTAGTTTTAACAATGAAAGCGTTGAATCTGGCGACTCGAATTATCGAAATATTGCTAGTTATGACGATTTAAGGGAGTTTGAAAAACAAAGACCCCATACGATTTCGAATTACACTTCAAGTTCAAAAGATTATTTTGTAGACTCAAGCGAAGATAAAGGTTTAGTAGTTCGTGGCACTTTTCCAACTGGAGATTTTAGGCACCAGCATAAAGATTATATTCCTAAACAGTTAGAAAATCGCACCAAAATTGTTGAAACAAATAAAGATATCAATGAATCGATTTTTAAAGAAGCTCAAACTCAAGATGTTACAGATTTCGGCACCAAAACATCCTCACAGATATCACCGCCTTTTCAATCAAGAGAATTCAAAGATTTTTTAATTGGAATTGAGGGGAATAAATCAGTTGATAAGACCACTCCTCATTTTACAACCATTAGCAATACAACCGCTGAAAATGATAGCGATTCAAATCAAAAACTTAATTTGCCTTCCAAAGTAAGCTCTCCAAAAGACGTTACAGAAAATAAGGCACAATCACGCATTGCAGGAGAATCATTACCAATTACAGCTGATACAAACTTGAAAACCAATAAAAAATTGACGAATCTTCAAACATTCAAAGGAGAACAAACAGTAGGGGACGAAAGTATGCTTTACAAAAGCGATATATTGTCGAAAGATTATCCAAGTTATTTATCTCGACCATTTGAGAGCTTAAATGGCAGGAAAAGTCTTATTAAGGTTAATTTAACTGAATTTGAAAAGAAAATTCCTTATTACATGACTTCAGTGCATACGCATGCTTACCAAAATGATTATAAAAAACCAAATGAAAATAAATATACAATTGTGTATAAGAATCCAAAACTTTATAATAATTTTAAAAATACTGATTTCGGAGACGAACATGTTAAATTCTATCCAGAATATGCCCCTGAATACGCAAAAGATAATACCAAAATAAGTGAAACGCACAAAGATTTAGGCGAATCAATTTTGAAGAAACATAATCAGAACCTTACAGATCTTGGCACCATAGCATCGTCACAAAAGTCTGCATTTCTTAAATCAAAAGACTCAGTTTTTAGAAAATTTCCCACTGAAAATGAAGAGGAAAAAGTAATTGATAAAACCAGTCCACGTTTTAAAATTGACAGCAATTTAGCCGGTGAAAATCATGATAATTCGAAGCAAATGCTTCAATCATCTTACGAAGTAGGTGTTCCAAAGATGATTGTACAAGAGAAGACACAACAAAATTATCAAGAAGAACTTTCGCCTATTATAACTAATTTAAGCTCAGACACCAAATCAAGATTTAATGAAGATCAAACTACAAGGCATAAGAATATATTTTACAATGATGATGCATTTCTAACCAATTATCCGATGTATAGAAATGATTTCGTGGATTTAGCACCAGTTGATAAACATAAAATTGTGCCTAAACCACTTGACCCTCATATTTTTGAAGAAGTCTTAGAAGATTCTAACCATCAAGCTCACACCACAAAGATTTCCAAGGATAATTTGAACTTCCAAGGATATACTTCACTAACTTCTCAAAATGAAGAATTACGAAATGGTGAGCCATTACATTTTGATTTGGAAATAACACCAAAACAAGAGCGATTACAACCTGTACAAAATTCTGCTGTAGGTCAGGATGCATCAATTCAGTCATATTCAAGGTTGAATGATGATTCTGTATTTTCTCGAAATGGAAATCACAATACTCATTTGAGTGTGAATGAATCTTCACTAAGACATCGTTGGCAAAACGCGAGTAAATCTGATAGTGCTTCAAGTAATTCTGGAGATTTATGGGACACAAGTGAACTCTCTAAAGTTAAACAGGTAAAAGAAGAAACGTCTCAAAATTTAGGTGTAGGGAGATTGATAGATTCAACGTACCTAAACTCTCAACAGCAAAAACCATTTCAAACTACCACAGAAGAAGTACACAGCACAATTCATGTATTTCTAACCAATTATCCGATGCATAGAAATGATTTCGTGGATTTAGCACCAGTTGATAAACATAAAATTGTGTCTAAACCACCTGACCCTCATATTTTTGAAGAAGTGTTAGGAGACTCTACCCATCAAGCTCATACCACAAAGATTTCCAAGGATAATTTGAACTTCCAAGGATATACTTCACTAACTTCTCAAAATGAAGAATTACGAAATGGTGAGCCATTACATTTTGATTTGGAATTAACACCAAAACAAGAGCGATTACAACCTGTACAAAATTCTGCTCTAGGTCAGGATGCATCAATTCAATCATATTCAAGATTGAATGATGATTCTGTATTTTCCCGAAATGGAAATCACAATACCTATTCCAGTGTGAATGAATCTTCACTAAGACATCGTTGGCAAAACGCGAGTAAATCTGATAGTGCTTCAAGTAATGCTGAAGATTTATGGGACACAAGTGAACTCTCTAAAGTTAAACAGGTAAAAGAAGAAACGTCTCAAAATTTAGATGTAGGGAGATTGATAGATTCAATGTACCTAAACTCTCAACAGCAAAAACCGTTTCAGACTACCACAGAAGAAATACACAGCACAATTCAAAATCAGGATTCATTTTCTGCTATTACATCTAAAGAGCCTAACATCCAACCAGAAACTTTTATTTCCAAAACAACCAACAGTAATGTTTCAAATCCTCCAAATTTACCATTCAGCTATTTTGCCACACAATCCAAAATTCACCAGATTGATAAGGTTAAAGCTTCTCCAAACGAATATACGAAAAATATGACTGACAATCTGAGTAATTTAGAACATGGCATTCCTAATACTAATGTCAGTGTTCACAATACTTCAAAGGTAGCATTTACACATATTGCAGATGAATTTGGCAATTTGATGAATAGAGGTTTATTGGAAACAACAACAGAACAACCACATAGCACTATTTCAGATCGACAGTACTTTTCTGATGTTACATCTGGAAAGCCCAACATCCATTCTAAAGAAAATACGACTGATAACTTAACCAATATAGAAACTGCTATTCCTAAAACGACCAACAATAACGCTTTAATTTTTCCAAATTCGTCGTTCGATTCTACTCATATCCCCAATATAGATTTATTTGACAATTTGACGGATGAAGATTTATTACCGTTGCTTACCGCTAGCCAAAATGCCACCAATGATCCTTTGGATAGATCCACCACTTCATCACAGCCTGAAAATAAATCTGCAATAATTCCATTGAAGCTGCAGATAAGTGGCCTTGGAAATCATAATGGTGGAGCAACACGAAATAAAATGAAATCTAGTAATCAAGGTTTTTCATTTAGTGAAATCAATAGAAACGCCGAAATGTTTCACGCTAAGGAACATCATCTTAAGAATAATTCGCAACATCTAAAACACCCAATAATGTTCCAAGAATCAGACCAATCTAGTAGTCAAGGTTTCTTATTTGGTAGAAACAATGCAAATGACGAGAAGTATGAAATTAATGAACATTATCTTAAGAATAATTTACAACATCTAAAACCTTCAAAAATCTTGCAAGAACCAAGCTATTTTAATAATCAAGGTTTTTCGTTTAGTGAAAAGGATACAAAGGATGAGAAGTTTGAAATTAAAGAACATCAACCTAAGAATAATGTACAACATCCAAAAGACCCCATAGCCTTCCAAGAACTAAATCATTCTGATAATCAAGATTTTTCATTTAGTGAAAGCAATACAAAGGACGAAAAGTTTCACACTAAAAAACAGTATCCCAAGAATAATTCGCAACATCTAAAAGACCCAATAATGTTCCAAGAACCAGACCAATCTAGTAATCAAGGTTTCTTATTGGGTAGAAACAGTGCAAATGACGAGAAGTACGAAACTAAGGAACATTATCTTAAGAATAATTTACAACATCTAAAAGCCTCAAAAATCTTGCAAGAACCAAGCTATTTTAATAATCAAGATTTTTCGTTTAGTGAAAACAATACAAAGGATGAGAAGTTTGAAATTAAAGAACATCAACCTAAGAATAATGTACAACATCCAAAAGACTCGATAGCCTTCCAAGAATCAAATCATTCCGATAACCAAGATTTTTCATTTAATGAAAACAATACAAAGGACGAAAAGTTTCACACTAAGGAACATCATCCCAAGAATAATTCGCAACATCTAAAAGACCCAATAATATTCCAAGAACCAGACCAATCTAGTAATCAAGGTTTCTTATTTGGTAGAAACAATGCAAATGACGAGAAGTATGAAACTAAGGAACATTATCTTAAGAATAATTTACAACATCTAAAAGCCTCAAAAATCTTGCAAGAACCAAGCTATTTTAATAATCAAGGTTTTTCGTTTAGTGAAAACAATACAAAGGATGAGAAGTTTGAAATTAAAGAACATCAACCTAAGAATAATGTACAACATCTAAAAGACCCCATAGCCTTCCAAGAACCAAATCATTCTGATAATCAAGATTTTTCATTTAGTGAAAACAATACAAAGGACGAGAAGTTTCACACTAAGGAACATCATCCCAAGAATAATTCGCAACATCTAAAAGACCCAATAATGTTCCAAGAACCAGACCAATCTGGTAATCAAGGTTTCTTATTTGGTAGAAACAATACAAATGACGAGAAGTATGAAACTAAGGAACATTATCTTAAGAATAATTTACAACATCTAAAAGTTTCAAAAATCTCGCAAGAACCAAGCTATTTTAATAATCAAGGTTTTTCGTTTAGTGAAAACAATACAAAGAATGAGAAGTTTGAAATTAAAGAACATCAACCTAAGAATAATGTACAACATCTAAAAGACCCCATAGCCTTCCAAGAACCAAGTCATTCTGATAATCAAGATTTTTCATTTAGTGAAAACAATACAAAGGACGAGAAGTTTCACACTAAGGAACATCATCCCAAGAATAATTCGCAACATCTAAAAGACCCAATAATGTTCCAAGAACCAGACCAATCTGGTAATCAGGGTTTCTTATTTGGTGGAAACAATGCAAATGACGAGAAGTATGAAACTAAGGAACATTATCTTAAGAATAATTTACAACATCTAAAAGCTTCAAAAATCTTGCAAGAACCAAGCTATTTTAATAATCAAGGTTTTTCGTTTAGTGAAAACAATACAGAGGATGAGAAGTTTGAAATTAAAGAACATCAACCTAAGAATAATGTACAACATCCAAAAGACCCCATAGCCTTCCAAGAACCAAATCATTCTGATAATCAAGATTTTTCATTTAGTGAAAGCAATACAAAGGACGAAAAGTTTCACACTAAGGAACATCACCCCAAGAATAATTCGCAACATCTAAAAGACTCCCAAGAACAAGAACACTCTGATAATCAAGATTTTTCATTTAATGAAAGCAATACAAAGGACGAAAAGTTTCACACTAAGGAACATCATCCCAAGAATAATTCGCAACATCTAAAAGACTCCCAAGAACAAGAACACTTTGATAATCAAGATTTTTCATTTAGTGAAAGCAATACAAAGGACGAAAAGTTTCACACTAAGGAACATCATCCCAAGAATAATTCGCAACATCTAAAAGACTCCCAAGAACAAGAACACTCTGATAATCAAGATTTTTCATTTAGTGAAAACAATGGAAAGAACGAGAAGTTTGAAACTAAAGAGCATCATCCTAAGAATAATTCACAACATCTAAAAGACTCAATAATGTTCCAAGAACCAGACCGTTATGGTAATCAAGATTCTTTATTTAGTGAACAAAATACAAATAACGAGAAGTTTGAAACTAAGGGACACCATCCTATGGACAATTCACAACATTTGAAAGACTCGATAATCTTCCAAAAACAAACCAGACAGCAAGTTCCCAAGAATGAATTCCAATCAGGCCATATAAATACAAAAAATGTTAATACCGAAGAAGAATTCACGCATCCTGATGATCAAAGACCAACGGATATGCAGAGAACTACAAATTACAAGATTCATTCCCAAAATCAAAATTTCGACAATAGACGATTCAAAGACAATCAATCTTGGAGACAAAGTAATTCGGAGTTATTATTTTCACCACACCTAAAGGATGCTGTGCCACCATTAACAGTCTCAATTTCACAACCGCGTCTCCATAAAACTAGCAGCAAGTACGCAGTAGGACCCAATGACAGAAGTTATGAAGAAACGTTTTCCAGATTGAAGCATTATATTCAGCTAATGCGTACTCAGAATGAACAAGATGCGAGGAATCACCATGAATACGCGAATGCAAAATCAAAACTTCGAGAAAGCGAAGTTCCTAGGACAGCTACTGAGTTGGAAAATCCCGAAATGGTGCGCAGCTATTTATTACATTTTCCAAGAGACCCGAGCTATTTCGGAGAAAGATTTCGCCGAGAGATAAGGAGTAGGAAAAATAAAAAGGTAGTCGAAAACAAAAAGAGGCATCCTCTACCTCTGATAAGCTTATTACTGGATCCGAAAGCGAAGTTGGACGTGCCAAGGACCATCAAAAATTTCGGAACTGTGACGAAGAACTCGCTAGAAGACGAGAAAGCTCCGGTGCAACATGTCAAAGGCATGATATCCTCTGCTAGGAATGCCGTTTTGGCCACTATGAGAATTCCACCCGAAGATATGATCATTCCTTCAAAATATAAGATTATAGATAGGGATGTCTTGAAAGAAAAAACTCCAATAGAATCAAGGCAAGGTGATATCGTGAGCAAGTCTTCCCCAAATGCCAATGATGGTATGAATCAGGTGTTCCAAAGAGTTGGATCAATGATGCGTCAAAGCGTAGAATCTGGTCAAGCTGCACTACAGCATTTTTCGGATATCGCTCACAATGCCAGGAATGTATTTTCCTCGACCAGAAAGTCTATACCAAAACTATTTTTCCCATACATAAAAGTGCCTGAGATCATAAAAGAAGAGAATCCCAAGAAGGTCACAGTGATAACTCCACGATTTGCTGACATTGGAGAGGAAACCTCAAACAGCGAAGATGACGAATACCTAAAGGTTGGAAAGATTATGGATGCTTTGGGGTTATCGCATCCAACTGATGAGAAGATAGGCACCATGAAATTCGTAATTCGTCCCAAAAACAAGCAGCCAGTGCTTCAATCCAGATTTGGAGAGACTACAAAGGAAGAAGACCCAGGTCAATACGTCATCAGCAACCGCTTAGAAGGAAAGAAGCTTGATGAGAGCGAAGTAACAGAAATACTCGAGATATTCCACACCATAAAGGCAGTTTCCGGGGCTACAACACTTAGAGAACTTTTATCTAGCATGAAAGATCACCTTCAAACCCATTCAGAAACCAGTACAGCTGCTCCTCTTGACGAGACTGAAAATTTAGTCGAAGCCACTTGGAAAATAGCTAAAGATCTGACCGAACCAATCCTAGGTGTGTTACCCGAAAGGAATTGTACGTCCATGGAAGAAAATCCCACCACTAAAAGTAAGAGCAGGCAAAGAAGAACGCTTTCGAAGAAGAGATATCAAGAAATCGAGGACGCAGAGTTCGCCAAATTTCTACTAGGGTATGAAATTGTTTCGTCCATAAATCCAGCAGTTTATAGAGCTTATTTCCACCAACCGCTCAAAATTGATCGTACTAAAGATGTTAATTTAAAACTAGTACAGAATGAAATAAAGCACGCTAATTTATTAATTGTACCGCCTGTAGTTTCCGCAACGGCTCAGAAGAATGTTGAAGATGAAAAGGAAAACGATAAAGTTGGTGTACACTTTGATGAAATGAATAATGCTTAATTATTATAGAAATTAGATAATGGGAATAAGAAAGGCAATGTAAGAATTTTGTATTATTTGTATAAAATTTTTAAATATACGTATCTTAATATTGTGTAATTATTTTCTTTAATAAAATAAATAATCTACAATTCTAGAAGCAGAAACCAAAAAGTTCTACCTGTGCATCTATAAAAAAATAGTCCATCATTTAACACCATTTAATATTTTATCAGAAACAAGGACTAATTCCGTTCAGTCAGTTCAAAGTTATCATTATTATCCCCATTTTAGGGGTGCCTTTTTTGAGTTTGATTTAAGCTACCAACTTGGCCTTTTGTTATACTGAATTGTATATATTTAGGTTTGTCATATGTTTTTTTCAGTTTTTTCTGTGCGATAGAACATGTAAATAAAAAATGAAAGCTCTTTGAATGATCTTAGTAGGAGCAATTTGTTATTATTTATTTTAGGGTTAAAATAATTGTTTATCCATCAATTTCAGGGTTATTTGTATGTATATTTCAACCCTAGTAGTTATAAAAGTATCGAAATATAAAGAAGGACATTGTTGTTATAATTTTCTTTTTTATGTTAAATAATATTTATTTGCGTACACGCAGTTGAAAGTTATTGTTATTGTACTAACCTCATTTTTTGTTGTATAGTAATGTATGTATTTGGGTTCATTATATATTTCTGTGTGGTAGAACATATAAATAACAAAATAAAAATAAAAAAGGGAAATCATCGATTGGTTTCAGGATTATTTATATGTTGTACCTTTCAGCCCTAGCAGTTATGAAAGTAGCGACGTACAAAAAATAATTTTGTAAGAATAAATAATAATAAGTAATATATTATTATATAATATATTATCTTACATTTATTATTAACTTAAATGTATTTAAAATAAATATAGAATAATATTTAGTTCGGTACACAAAGTTCAACGTTTCTTTTTGGGGCTGGTTTTTTGAGTTTAAGGTCTTAAGTTGACTTTGTTTTGTATAGGAATGCCTGCATTTGGGTTTACTATACAGGGTGAGTTTTTCATCTTGAGACAATGGAATATCTCTAAAACGCTGCATTAAATCAAAAAAAGATCTTAATAAGATTTGTTATAATGTAGAGGACTCACTGAATAGTGCCGAACTCGATCCCCCAACCCCCCCCTCCGGAGTGGGAGGGGGGGACAACTTTGAAATCTTAACCCTTTTTTTATTATATGTTATAAGCCATGTGTTCGAAACTGTGCCCCTTCACTTCGATACATTTATTTATTCGCAATTTGAATGCTATTCAACGATACAAAACCGTACTTTATTTAATACTTGACAAGCTGTGAATACTTACACATTGTCCGATCCCCATTTAGTTTATTAATTATTAATCCAATACAAATTAGTTAGTGTTGAATATTTAAACAGTAATGAAGGCTGTAACATTACAAGAGAGAATTCGTTGTTGAATGGCTTTTTGAAATGTTTAATTTAATTTTAAAATAAAGAAACACAAAATCATGTTTGCTTGCTTCTCTTTTTTGTGTATTTTTTCTAGACGTTCATAATCATGTTTTTTTTTTTGCGATTACAGCGGAATCTATTACGAATCGAAAAAAAAGTTTTAAACAAAAACTACGTACTTGATGGCGTAGAATCCGAATCTGCAATACAAAATGGGGATTCCCATTTAAGATTTCAAAGTTGTCCCCCCCTCCCACTCTGAGGGGTGAGGTGGGAGATCGAGTTCGGCACCATTCAATGAGCTCCCTACATTATAACAAATCTTATTAAGATCTTTTTTTGATTTGATGCAGTGTTTTAGAGATATTCCGTTGTCTCAAGATAAAAAAACTCACCCAGTATATTTTCTCCACTTGTTTCCAAATAAATTTTTTACAAGTGATGTCATATAAACTGAGAAATATGCTCTTAATTTGCAACCTCCACTGATTCTTCTGGGAAGAATGGATGACTGCAAATATGTATTTCTATCATCTTCACCGTTTATTTCTTTATTTAAGTTTTCTTCCAGATATTTTTATTGGCAAACCACCGCGATCAATACACTCATGTGAGGACATATTTTAACTTACTTTCTACAGTACTACTGTTTATTTTACATAAGGAAATTACATTAAACAACTCCAAATTCTCACAAAAAAATAATTGTCATATTAATTAATTGTCATCAAATAATTATTGTCATATTATACATCTCTCAGGACATTGATTAGAGAAATATGACAAATGTATGCAGTAAGAAAAAAGACAAATACGAATAGTGGTTCTGTTAAACATTAAGAAAATTATAACAACTATTAATACATAGCTTACTGCAATAACAAATGTGGATAGAATTATGGTGCTTCCAGAACCCAGAACGATAAATATCTAACAGAGATTGCTTCACTAAAAGAACTTAACGAAATATATAATAAACCTAAAAATATACTCCTATGTAATGACAAGTCAAATTGGCACCTTAAACCCAACTTAAAAAATCATACCTCAAAAAGGGAAAATAATAATAACGTGTACGGAATTAATTATTTTATTGTTACGATATGCCTTTGTATATGTCGGTGTTCTTATAACTACTAAAGCTGAAATATTTATATAAATAATCCCGAAATTAATCAATGAATAATTATTTTAATCCTAAAATAACAATTTATCCTACCAAAATCATTCAAAGAGATTTTATTTTTTATTTACATGTTCTACCACACAGAAACAACTGAAAAAAAAATATAGTAAACCTAAATGTATACAGTCTAGTATGGAGTGGCATCGATTGACCTAATTTTTGGTATTTACAGTATGTGTGACAGTAGTACTCATTTCCTTTAATTTAGCTTTAGGAGCACTTTCGGCTTATCGGAGTAGAGCCTTTAATCATTTAATATTTCATCAAAAATATTACTAATTGATTCGTTATTAATTACATATTTAATTTATATGGTATATGCCCTCGCTTAAAGACAAGATGCTTGAGAGATCTCTCCCTTTCAAAAAAAAAAATAATAATGATTCAAATCACTAACAAAAAGAATATTTTACTTGAAGCACTACATTTATTTATACATATAAATGTCCTTTCTCAAAAACTGATATTTCGCCATAAGCTTCCTTCGGCATAATATTTTAACTAGAACTATCCATCAAAAGAAGTCAATTATGGGTTTCAAAAAGCTATCTATACCACTACTAACTCTCCGATACAATTGCTTGGAATTAAAATTTGATACACCCTGTATATGTTGCCCTGTAAGGGGATTATAAGAAGTCGTAAATTGTCCCGGTTTCCACTCGGGCTGTTTATCTGATAGGATATCTTCTTGAACCTCATGCACTGGAATTACAGTCGTCGGCCCAGATGGCGTTTCTCCAGTACCACCGTTGCCAAATATCCCATTAACTATGGTGTGCAAGATCCCCATACCTTGGCTGTGGTTTTGTAAGAAGACTTGGAAAGGTCTTAGAGGTCTGTGTTGTTGATGCATTGAATAAGTATCTAAGTCGACTGGGTCATGCTCCGTATCCACACCATCAGGTTTGTTAATTTGAGGCCTATTGTGTTGATGATGTGGCTTGCTTCCGTGAGGTTTGTGATGACCCGGCCTGTTACTCCCAACAACTTCGTCTGCTGTAATTTAATGGCACTTCAATTATGTAATTTAAAATGATAAACGGTGCTCACCTAGGACGATACCATGGCTGCCAGCATTTCCTCCACAGTTGTAGAAATTATTGACATTGGTATACGACAAATTGAATGGAAAAAATGTTCTGGATTCATTTTTAGGGCATGGTTTTCTGCGATTCTTATGTTTCTTTCTAAGTTCATAATCGAAGGAATCCTCATCGTCATCAAAGATATATGGAGCGCAAGATATCAATGGTAAAGTATTTAATATCGTAAGCAATATAAAGACCTAAATGATTTAATAATATAGGATAAATTTGAATATGATTTTTAATAGTAAAATAAAAAGGAAATACATACCCCAGAGAATAACATCATGCGATCATTTCCACATTCCAAAATGCTCGATCTTCACTTGTCAAAAGCTTACCACAAAATAAACAGAGTTTTGGGAAAGTGAAAGTGTATACAAGCAAAATTTCTTCTCTCTCTTGGCGAATTTCATGAAGGAGCCAAACATGGAAATGCCCACGTTCTAGTCATAAAGATAGAAGTGAAAATTTCTATAAGTAAATAGGACAACAGGTGCTTACTGAACATTTGATGATGTCATTTGTTACAAATATAAGTAATATGATATAATGATATAATTGCAGATCATATGTAGCTGTGTGTAATGAACTAAAAAGAAAATATTGTTATGTAATTTGGAGCAAATATGAAATCTGGTAGGCATTGGATTTGCGAATAGAGCGTAGGAAGTAATATACGTCCCATATGCCTTCGTAATCTTTCTTTTTTTTATTGTTTTATGCAGTTGTAGAAATGAAAACGAAGTTATGTAATAAATGAATAAAATTTGCGTATTGGTTAGATAGATAGATAGATACTTTATAGTATCTATCTATCTATCTATCTATATAAAATCACCAGCATGTGACATAGGCGTCGTCAAATATTTAATGTCTACTTAATAATAATAATGTTAATAAAAAGTAAATATAAACACATACAATAATAAAAAACAACGCAAAATATAACAAATTTAACAAACAGTAAAATAAAAATGATATGGCGATGCAAAAGGAGCAAGCGAAGCGAATTCCCACAAATACATATCAATTTCTAGATGTTCATTCAAATCATCCCTCAAAACATTCCTCAATTAACATAAATTTTAATTTTCGTTTAAATTTATTTAAGGTTAAGTTTCTGATGTCAGGTTTTAACTTGTTGTACTGATATAAACCTGCAAACATTGGCGATTTTCTATAGAAAGAGTGGCAATATCTGTTTAAAACAATATTATTCCCATATCGGGTGCAGTGCCCATGGACGCTAGCAAGAGTCGATAACTTTGAAAATATTGATATGCAAGTGAATCAAAAAGTTTATAGATATAGATGGAAGTTACGGTCAAAATCCCATGTGTTCTAAAAGTTGTTCTGCACGAACTATTAAAAGGTAAATCAAACAGCAGTCGTAAGATTCGCTCTTGCATCACAAACACACGACTTATTGTACCCGCCTGGCCCTAAACAATAATCCCATAAGTCAAAGCAGAATACACAAATGCATAATAAATATCAATTGATGACTTCATATCCAAGACAGATTTGAGTGAACTAATGACTTCACTACACAAAATAGGGTTTTTGAAGCCTAACACATATGCTCTCTTTGTGATCGTCCCACGCTAAATTACTATCCAAAATAATACCTAAAAATGTGGAAGTTGACGAGGATATTATTTTTTCGTCATTAAATGAAAAAGTAAATTCAGAGGAACATCTATATTTATTAAAAAAAAAAAAGAACAAAGACCGTTTTTCCATGATTTATCATTAATTTGTTAGCAGATCACCATCGCTCAAATTCACTCAAAACTGTATCAACTTTTTTCAAAATATCAAACTTGTCGTCACTACTTACGACAATGCAAGAATCGTCGGCATACAAAAAAATTTTCCCCTCAGAGATATAATGTGCGAGATCATTAATAAATAATAAAAAATAAGGGGTCCCATTACACTACCTTGCGGTGTATCTACATTGACCGGATATGGTTCAGACTTTACATTGTTATGTTTTACAATCATCTTTCTATCGCTCAAAAAAGAGACTATCCATTGATTTAAAATACCACGAATACCTAATTTGTTCAACTTTTCGGCCACATATGAGCATCTAACTGTGTCAAAAGCTCTTGTTAGATTAAATAAAATACAAACTACAAATCTACCGACATCCATTTGGTCATGAATATATTGAATGCAGTCACCTATAGCAGTTTCTGTAGAATGCTGAGGCCTATAACCATACTGACTATCAGAAATTAAGTGATATTTGTCAAAATAAGAATATATTCTGTTAGAGATTATTTTCTCAAAAATTTTAGAAAATACACATGCAAGTGAAATTGGGCGATAATTTTCAATATTTGTGGAATCACCTTTTTTATATAATAGAGAGACCGCTGCTGATTTGAGAGCAGTTGGAAATTTACCTTGCATCACAGATTCATTGATAGCACACGCAAGGAATTCAGATAATTCACCACTACATTTTTTAATTAAAGTTATAGGTACCTCATCAAGACCAGTAGATTTTTTATTAGTTAAACTGTGAATAACTCTATTTGAATTAAAAGCACCAAATTTAATCAAAATTCTGTTTTCAATGTCTGTAGATAAGTAATTACTAATTATATTAACAATTTCATTCAAATCTGAAGTAATACTGCCATTGCAATTAATCGCCATTTCGTCTCCACACTGCATTTTACCCTGAACGGTCTTTACAATATCCCAAACTGTTTTTTGTTTATTAGTGGAGCGCGCCACTGCTCGACTAAAATGAGATAACTTTTCTCTTTTGATATTGTCGTTGTATTTTGATGAAAGTTTATCTGCAATATACAATAATTCTAGAATATTCCACACATACAACAAAGTATTAAAAATACTTAAATTTAACTATACTAAATTTATTTTTACATACAAATAATAATATATACACTTATATGCTCATGTTTAACGTGATAAATGCATTTTGATTCTTATTTTAATATCCACTTATTTCACTTTTCGTAATATCCAGAACCCCCATAACCACCATATCCACTATAACCGCTACCATAGCCTCCATAGCCTCCATAACTTCCATATCCAGGTCTATAGCTGGCATAACTTGGCTTGTATCCGCCATAGCTGGGTCTATATCCGCTATAGCTCGGTTTGTAGTCGTTGTATCCTCCATAACTACCAGATCCCCCATAACTACCAGATCCCCCATAACCACCAGATCCCCCATAACTACCAGATCCTCCATAACTACCATATCCCCCATAACTTGGACGATATGCTCCAACAGATCCAGCGCCATATCCGTCATAATTGTCATAACCACCATAATTGCTGTAATCTCCATATCCTGGACGATATCCAGAACTTCCGTAGTAATTGCTACTTCCACTTCCATATCCGGGCCTATAACGCTGTTACAGCCGCCGTAATTGCCGCCAACGCCGGAACTGCTGTAGTAACTGGTGCCTACAGGCCATATCCTCCAGCCTTACAGCGACAAAACATACTACCAATAAAAGAAGTACCTAGAAACAAAATTTTCTTTTTTGAATGCTTGTATTGTTATAAATTTTTACACATATTATTATACAGTAAAACCTGTCAATAACGGCCACCCAAAAATACTATGAGATTCAAAAAGATTGTCAATTCCGCTCCTATAGATAGTAACAGGGTGTAGGTGTATGCCGCGTGTTTGTAATGAAGGTTTGAACTAAGTCAGTGTTGGAACATAAGAAAGTAAACGGATCTGTCATAAATAAGGAAAACGTAACCTATATTTGAACTCGCATTATATAAACGACTATGGATTGGTGTTTCTGCTTGTAAAAATGAAATGTAATTAATTTAACTTTACTAAATTATGATTTTATAATTCAGTACTGGTGTTTAACTAAATTTATTTAATACTTTAAATTATAACATACAATTAGTATAATTATTAAGTGACAAAACTGCATCTTTCAGTTCTTCTATGGTATGCATGCGGTTTCTATAGACCCTATTTTTTAGATAGCCGAACATGAAGTAATCTAATGGGGTTAGATCAGGCGATCTTGGTGGCCATCTTTGTGCTCTAACGACCCTGTCAGCAAAAAAATGTTGAAGATATTGGCAGGTTTGTCGAGCAGTATGTGCTGGAGCATTATCGTGCTGAAAATAACCTGCTTCAATCTCATTTTCTTGTAACTCTGCAATAAACAATTCCAACATCTGTTAGTAACGTTGGGCTGTTACAGTTTCCTCGAAGATAATTGGCCCTAGTATTCGTTGCCTGGACATAGCTAACCAAACTCCAACTTTTATGGGATGCAATTGCGTTTCTCGAAATTCGTGTGGATTTTCTGCAGACCAGATACGATAGTTTTGTGAATTGATATAGCCTGTTAGATAAAACCAGACTTCATCCGAGAAAAATGATTTGTTTAGCAAGTCATCGTCCCTTAAATTGTTATTAAACCAATGACAATATTCCAATCACCTATCTTGATCTAATGGTAATAATTCTTGTACTGTAGAAACTTTATAGGGATGAAAATGTAACTTTATTTTGGCAGCTCATTGCGCTGAAGTGTATGATGATAAGCCTGTAAAGTTATAAAATGTAATAAACTATTTCACTTAATGTTAATATTGATTTTTTACCTGTTTGTTGAACTAATTACCACAGATAAATTCCCTTATTTTCTTACAGTATTCAGAAATGCTGTTGTTGGTGATATTAGATGTAAATATAAACGGTTTGAAAAAAATTATAAGCTAAATAATCGAAAGATACTACAACACCAACGCCAATGTCGCTAAATGTCAAGAAAATTCATTTAATGTATGAAATTTGTATGTAGCTAACTTCGCTCATTAAATTGGTAATAAGTATAGATAATTTTTTTCCGGAAAACAGTTTTTTTATTACGACAATCATTTTGAATCTCATAGTATATAATGAAATATCCATTATTAATTTCAAATAACTCCTGTTTCTTACAATAAAATAAGTATTTATTTGAATATCAACTGCAGAATTATTCAACCAAATATGCTCTACTATTCCAAACAAAGATATTTTACTTTGCGATCGATTATCTTCAAGTCAAAGCTATACCTTTTCATGTTGAAGAAACGTTCTACTTAAATCACTATTTGTTTCAAATAATTCTCTTCTTAGGACCTAATAAATATTTCTTCTGCTACTATTTAAAAGAATAATTTGTTTGGATTAATGCATATTTATCAACGAAAAAAAAAATTCTCAGTGTAATTGCATTAAGGTTATCTAAAGTTTCAAATGCTTGTAGCTCAGTTACCAAAGAGTTTGGGGCATATGTTCATATGACATTACTGTTTTGAAATTGCTTCACCAGCACATCCCTAAACTATCGCACTCATACCATGAGACACCCTGTATAGTAGTTCCTTAAATTTTTACGTCATATGTACACATATCGTGACTTAATACCTAATAATCACCAACCTCAGATATTTTGAAATAACAACACTATTTTCGTTTCAGATTCCTTTACGAATTTAAGTATACACCAAAAATGAGAATGTATGACCAATTACATCAATAATACCATGACGGTATAGCACAACATCTACCTACATGACAAAGAACTTTTTGAATGCATAATTCATGGTTCATCTAATAAAAATACTACGGAAAACATGTATGTCCCATATAATCTATGTGCACAAAAGAGTTTTGTCACACCGCTTACATGTTTTGCATCATTTACTGCCTCATTTTAATATTAAGTAAGTGTATATATAAGAAAAAACTTCGGTTACACATTCGCCAGAGGAAAGGATTTGATTTGACGTTAGGTGTATTTTCACGACGCACGAACTCAAAACGTCCGTCATTAAAATGCTGCGTGCGAAACGTGTCCATAATTGCTATGATAGGTCTAGTATCTCATTCAAATTGGATATTTATCTATTAACATTGGGCTATTATCTTTAATTGTGATGCATATTATAGATACAGGTAGGTACTTATATGTATAAGAATAAAGTTGTAAAATAATTGAATATAAATGCTTACATGCTGTTGTTGTTGCACTTTAACGACAAGTCTGCAGGATGTTAAGTCTATAGAAGCTTTTACTCAAGGATAATTACCCAGAAATACATTTAAAGTTATTGCCCTAGAAATATCAATGCATTTACATCATAATTCTACTTGAACACATTATATTTTTATTTTCTTAAGAGAAAATAAAGAATAAAATTTGTATGGATTGTTATTGTTACAATTATCAGTTTTGTTCTCAAATTAATAACCAATGAAAATTTCAGAAAAAAAAAATCCAAGAAAAAAATGCAGTTACACTACGTAACACAAAAGCAAATAATAATTTGTTTAGCCTCCATATTCGATTATTTGTCCATACAATCATATTTTATCAGCAAAAACTAATTGAGTCAAACAAATATTTATTAAATGTCAAATCCAACAAAGCATTAAGTTATAATTCAAACGAATGTAATCTTTTTGTGTTAAAAAGGATATAGTTTCTAATTAAGAAATTAATTTTTGACACCAAATTAGCATTCTCTTCGTTTAAAGTAGAAGGATCATTTCAAATTTTGGTACACTTAACAAGAAACCAGTGCAGATTTATTTATGTATATGTGCCAAAAGATGAACTTAAATTTGTGATGTAGTGTGAAGTAACATATATGTCAAACTGGCAACTAAAATTTGTCAAATTTATTTTTACAACCTTCTAAAATGTATATATGCTTTTAAATCAAATCCTTCTTCTAAGCCAAGTTGCTGATACCGCCAAAATATTAAAATACATCTTTCAGCAGTGATATCAATTACACTGACTTTTTTTTTTAAATATTACAAAAGCGCATCAATTATTCTTTTTAATTCTGCGTTTCTTCGTGTAGATATTTATTACCTGAATGTACATGATGTTTCAAAAAAGTGTGATGACATCATTGCTTTCTTCTTTAAATGTGATTGTAAGACATGTGGACAAAAAGGCTGGAATATAATAAATATAATAAATTTGGTAAAAATCGAATATTTTTGGAAAATTAAAGAGTTCGTCATTTTTATATTCCATTCTAGGTTTTTCGATATAACATCTGAAAATACGGGATACTTAATCATATATAATGGCAAGCCATTCTTTATTTACTTTTTGGTGTCCCATCTAGTTGTCAATATGCCAGTCCAAATATTTTGACAACTTACATAAAAAAAATCGCTTTTCTGTTGTTACAATGTAATTTTCAGTAAACCTCAGCATTTTATTAAAATTATTATTAGCTGTGTTCGAAGAGGAATTATAAACTAGTCAGATGCGATTCGATTGGCTCAAACAAATCCGAAACAGTTCCCTGACTGATTTCACAGTATATAATTGGCTCTGAATAGTTTGTAATTCCTCTGCAAACATAGCTATTATATAAGCTGTCAAATATTTATACTGTCACTTCGACAAGTAGGTGAGTTATCAAAATTTCAAGTAAAAAGTCATTATTGGTTACTTCACATAAATACATGGTACTATCTAAAGGTACTAAAAATAGAAATTGAAGTGTCGTTAGAATTTTTCAGAAAAAAATAGTTATTTACAATAGAATGCCGTAGACATCATTTACCGTGCGAGAATTCAGAAAAATTCGAGCACTGTAAATTACCTAAGGCAGGATATTTGTATTAGATTTTTTGGCCGAGAAAAATATTCAGAAAATGTTATTCAATTTAATAATAAATACGCCAATGAGACAACTCAGTCTTAAGTTTATGTATAAAACTGAATTTTTTTATAATATTTTTATCAATAACATTAAAATTCAGGAATTAAAAACAGGCAATAAAAATAACGGCAAATGTTTTTTTTTAACTAAATTAAAGAATATTATGTGTATTTTACACTGGTAGCTTTTTAAAAGAATGTAAAAACCTACCAGTGCATCAGCTACAACAGGTAATGGTGTGCTTAGAGTTAAGAAGGGTAAAAATATTATTTACTTACTGTATATAAAATAGAAGCAACTTCAAAATTGTGGAACCCCAAAACTTTAAAATATAAATAGCGATAATTTCTGATTTTAATCGAATTAAAGTCTTAAACAAAAATGTGCTTTCTTTTTGCTAATTAAAAAAAAATAAAATTAACACAGGCGATTAAGTAATAACTAATAAATATTGTTTAATTCAATAAAGAACAAGATATTCATATATTGGTGGCCATTTTCTTTCGAATTTCTTCGATTTTTAGTAAGTATCTGCTACAAATATGATTCAAATATGTATTTTAATTTTAATACAAATTTATCTTATTACAAGCACGAAATGGAATATGGATATATGTACCATGCATGAACATTTAGAATTATTAAAACAATTTGACACATTTTTTAGGAAATGTTATGTAATAAGGTTGGAAGGTTGGTATTACGCAATTTTCGCAAGTTTTAAAAGAGTCAAATGTCAATCTGAATGTGCACTTCTTAAGGTGTCTGCTTATGCATCCGATTTCCGATTTAAATATAGTAATCCGATTTCTTCTCATTATATTTTCAAAATGGTCTAATTATATCTAAATAACATGTAATTGAGGAAACTTTATTAGATTACAGCAAAATTTTTATTTTTAATCATTAAATTGACCATATAAGAAAATGTCATTCATCCATTAAAATAACATAATAATCAATCTATTCTTATATACAGGTCAAACAGTCGGCCTATAGTCAGGGCACCGCAGGTTGGAACTAGTCGGGAAGGGAGATAGCATGAATTACTCTCTTTCGCCATAGTATAAACACTAAGTTTCACTTAGTGTCGGCGCCTTTGATCTTTTGTCTATCAATTTAAGGAACTACGCGATGGCGCTTTGGCGGCTTTGCTTGCAACTAACAATTGCAAAATAAGTACGATAATAACCTTAACCTATATACTGGAACAGACTGACAATTGACAGAAAATCGTACAACTTCAATGTCACCAGTGACGTTGCTAAGAACAGAATGACAGAATGGAATGGTTTTGTAGGTTAGATTTTTGCTTTTAAACAAATTCAAATAGTTTTAGTTACAATTTCACCCACCTATGCGACACTGCGAAGTGCCAATGGGCGACATGTTTGAAACCCATGTTTCCGATGATGTGAAGCTACTAGATATATATATATATACTGTGCTTTCGGTAACAAAATGCAACTGCGCTCTGTTGAGTGAATCACGTGGTACCACCAATGCATCCTTACTTCTCTGTTGCCGATGATTCCGACATACGTTACCCTAACTATAGGTCGACTGTCTGATCTGTATATTTGTTCAATAGACCACCTATGAATATTTGGATGACGAAAACAATTTGTCACATTTGTTTTGCGTCTTGACAACGATTGAAAGTGAGGTTAGGTACCTACGATATCGTACAAAATTAAAAATATTTCAACTATGTCCGATATGGAAAAAGAATCTTTCTTTTGTAATAGGGGATTATACTTTCTAAAAATAATAGGTAATTTTTCTTGGTAAAATTCACTTTTTTTGATAATTTTCCGCATTGAATGGATTTATCCCCATTACAGAAATTTAAGGAAAATTTCGAAATGTTAGAAATTAAACTAAGGTTTCGAAAATGATTCTCAAAAGAATCGAAGCGTAAACAACCAAATAAAATGTGTTTTTTTTAGATAAAGATATCGTCATACCCAAAAAAATTATAAAAAAAAAGTTAAAGTTAAATATTAAACCGTAAATTTATATTTGAAAAAGTAAAATTCGTTTTACAATGACCAAATTATAGTTAGAAGTATTACTTCTAAATGTAAAATACCTGTACGGTTTTAGGGGTACAAAATCGATTCAATTTCGTATAGGAATCTTACCTATAAAATTTTTTAGTGAATAAAAATATCTAATCTTATTATAGGAATCCAATTGTAAGCGGTAATAGAAGTTTATTAGACTCTCGAAATTTTCTTCGGTTACATGTCAATTAGACTATTTCTTACATGTAAATCGGACGACTTTATCCTCTCTACTAAAACCGCATTTCTACTGAAGCAACATTAGATAAGAAACTTCTTGTTTCGTTGTGTTATTTTCTGTTATGAAAAATAAAAAAACGTTTAGGAACATTTAGAAACTAAATTGACAGAAACATGGTAACAATAAGAAACAATTGAAATTTGTTATGGAAACAATGAGAAACATTTGGGCAACAGATCTTAATGTTGCTTCAGCGGAAACGCGGTTTAAGAGCCGTTTTACACGTACGAGAGTTTTTACTTAAATCACAACAAAATTAGCCCGAAAATTTTGGTGAGAATTTTCCTAAGAATTTTGTCCCGACACTTTCAAGTCGTTTTACACAGGAATAAGGTTAGTTCCATTTGCACTTCTATTAAGTTGTAACCTAAATCTAAACAATTATGATCGATATTTTGCTGGGTTATATCGGTTTAACTGCTATTTGTTTGGATTTCTATGCACTATTGAAAATATTATCGGTGTTGCGTTAAATTTGCGCTAGTCAAATATTTTAGTGTTGATTTTTCCAAACTTTGCCAGACGAGTTGACTACGCGTATTTAATAGAACAGAAATTATTAGAATTTCGTGTGAATTCTTTGTTCAGATATGAAGATTGACTATTTTTCTAGACATTCAGAAGCGTCAACCAATCAGAATTTTTCCCTCGGATAGAAATATAGAAACCCCACCTATTCTAATACAGTATTGCATTATACGCACCACCTGCATTACACGTGTATCTGTTTTTCGTGTTTGATTCTCCGTATTAACATATCCAAACAAACCACCAAATGTGACTGACTTGCAAAGTGTAACCTCGTGTAATTAAACGTTAATTCCAGTGGGCATAAAAAATTTCAACATCTTAAAGATGTATTGGGAACATCTATTTACGCAATTAGTTTAGACTTGAATCAAATAGCATAAACATTCACTTAATTTTATAATGGTTCTCAAAAAATCATTTTAAAATTGGTACGTTTAGTTGAAACCAAAACTTGTGAATGAGTGGTTTTGCATATTTATAATTGAGAAAACGTCTTAAAGAGAGAATATTATAGCACTAAGAAATAGGAGTTGCATATTAAAAAGACGTTGTGTTTAGAAAATGGTGTTAAAACACCCAATAGATCGCATTCATTTAGTTAAACAGCTAGTAAATTTGTCTAGTCTAGATCAAATAAATGTGACTAGAAGTATTTTATAATTCCACGTGTCAGTTGGACAAAATAACCCCTTAGCAATAGACAATACTTGACTATCTTTGCTCGTCAAATTTAAACTTCTATAGTTCTCGACAAAATAACACGAAAAAATTGTGGACCTCTCCTGATTATTAAATTAGTCAAAAAAGTGTTAAAATTTTCAACAGTGTATGCTTACAACAACAAATATCGTGAAAATTCCGGTTAAAATTTATTCCTGTGTAAAATGACCTGAAGTACCGCGACAAAATTTCTTAGAAATCGAAAATTTTTGAGATAATTTTTAGTATGATTTATGTAAAAATCTCGTACGTGTAAAACGGCTCTAAGATAGTAAAATATTGCATCTACATTTTGAAATGGAGTTGTAATCAAGACATTTTATGAATGACATTGTATTAGCTACCTTCAGAACCTCAACGTACATTAATTGCTACATTGGTGACCAGCACGCGTAATTGCTTATAAATTAATCGCGAAGTGTCCCAATAGCAAATGCCAATTAAATGCAAATTTCCCGTCAACTGATTATTACAGCTATTTAGCCAGGAAACAATTATATCATTTATCGCCGGCGATCTGAAATAACATATTTCAAGGAAAAATCTCGAAAACACTAAACGCAAAACGACATCGGAGAGACTTTGATATTTTGGCGTTTCTTCGCGTCCGCCCATTGAAATCACTCGACCGTCAACAAACGAATTCAAAAAAGCCCATTGTTAGGTTTTGAAACGTAAATAAAGGTAGGTACGGTACTTACCGCTAACTTCATGACGATATATTCGAGCGACTTTTCGACACTTTGGGATCGGCGAATGCTTTACACACGCAGATTGATCGTACCGCAGCATCGAACGACATTTTGTTATATACGTCTCCAGCCTGTGCCCGTACCTTGCCCTACCACCGAAAAAAGCGTCTCGGGAATTCTCGAGACGGATTGTGAAACAAATCCACCTTATAATATTATTATATCATTGAATTCAAAGAAGGTATACACGTTCACGTTGTGTGTTTATATATGCTTTATACGCTTAAAGGTTTAATATTTCGTTCTTTACACATCAGCATAAAGGCAACAGGTGTTTCCCTTGGAAAAAAAGTGAAATCTTTTCGTTTGATGCGCGAATGGCTCAATAAAATTTGAGAGACGGATTAAATTCGAATGCTGGGCTTGGTGAAGCGGACACATGGATTTATGTAATCAAAACTTTTTTATTGTTCTTTTACCGCGATTGCTCGAAGGAATTTACACACTGACAAAAAATGACATGCACCATTTATTGCGGATTTGAACATGTATAACTATAGCTATATATTTCAAATTCTTATTTTGGTTTACAACGATAATATTAAAGAAAAAAACACCTACATTCTTACATAGGTACCTAATGTTTTTATAGGAATCCAACTTATTGCTAGAAAACGACATAAACTTTTCAGAAATGTAAAATCAAACTAAAACGATATATCAAATCAAAATTATATAATCAAAATGACGTTTACTTACCAAATCTATACACTGAGCAAAACAGATTCTTTTAATCGATCAAGATATGTCTTTAATAAATCTTTTATTCGAATAAATTACCTTAACAGCAGAAAAAAAAACAAATATTTCTTTGGATATATAATTTCAAGTATAATTTTCTTGCCTAAAGAAACTATTACTATTACTTAAATGATGTTCTAAACATTAGTAAAGCTTTCTAGGCATGTAATAGCAAATGCATACATCAGAAATTGCCGTAAAGATGGCGGTTCCGCTATTTCACTACATTACTAACTTTGTATGTTTAGCATAAATTTTCTCCCGTCTTTTTAAGGAATCGGGTACTCGTACAGTGCATTACCCGGTTTCGGGTTACCCGAATATCAAGTTTACCCGAAAGCGAGTATTATATACAGGGTATTCCACGTAAGTGGTTCATTAAAAGTTTATGATGTCCATTATTTACTTATATTTGCAGATTTTGGGCGCCATTATCTGTTCGATTTGAAACTATAAATGTGAAATACTTTAAACCAAAATATCACTTCCGGTTGACCGGAAATGGACGTCAACTTTGTTATTTTGAATAGAATGATCTATTTTTTTGTTCATTTTTGGATTCTACGACCATAAATACGTCAGTTTTCATTAGCTGTTCCTATAGCTACATGTTGCCGTTTTTGAGTTATTTAAGTTTTTCTTTTTTTTTTTAGTCATAATCATTGGATCATTGAGAAATTAATATCTCGGTTAATACTGCAAGTAGAGACTCCAAATTTGCTATGTTATGAATGTAGATGTAACTCTCAGAAACGGTACACACACTTTACATTCTAACGCACATGGTGTTCAAAACTGAGGAACAAAGTGACATATTTTCAAATGCAGAAACTCATTTTTTTTAAATAGAATACCCTGTTATTTTTAATTCGGAATTAAGAAGTAAATATCATTCCCTATCACTTTATATCAGCATTTCCCTATACCTATCTTTAATAGATTTTGAGATATGAACGACTTTTTGTTAAACAGACTAAGTAGCCCTATCTTTGCGTGTTTGTAGCTGGCTCTGAATGGGATTAATATCAAACTCATTGACTAACCATAAGTGTTTATGTATATCATTGTAATTACACTTTCGTACAACTCGTTACTCTAAGAAACGGTAAGCACACTTTACATTCTAACATACAGGCTGTTCAAAATTGAGGAACAAAGTGACATATTTTCAAATGCAGAAAACTCAATTTTTTTTAAATAGAACACTTGTATTTTAATTCGGAATTAAGAAGTAAATATCATTCCCCATCACTTTATATCAGCATTCCCCTTATACCTATCTTTAATAGATTTTAGAGATATGATACGACTTTTTGTTAAACAGACTAAGTAGCCCTATCTTTGCTGTTTGTAGCTGGCTCTGAATGGAATTAATGTTAAATTAATTGACTAACCATAAGTGTTTATGTATTATCATTGTAATTACACTTTTCGTACAACGCAATATTAATAGAATGACTATTCGAACAGACATTCTTGTATGGTTATTCAAAATAATACATGAATTTGACGTGAATCCATTTCAGAGCCAGCTACAAACATTTAAAGATAGGGCTACTTAACCTGTTTAACAAAAAGTCGCTCATATCTCAAAACCTATTAAAGATAGATATAGGGAATGCTCATATAAAGTGATTGGGGATGATATTTACTTCGTAATTCCGTAATTAAAATACAGGTTGTTCTATTTAAAAAAAAATGAGTTTTAAGCATTTGAAAATATGTCACTTTGTTCCTCAGTTTTGAACACCCTGTATGTTAGAATGTAAAGTGTGCTTACCGTTTCTTAGAGTAATATCTGCATTCATAACATAGCCAAATTTGGAGTCTCTACTTGCGGTATTAACCGAGATATTAATTTTCTCAATGATGCACATGATTATGACTAAAAAGAAGAAAATTTAAAATAACTCAAAACGGCAACATGTAGCTATAGGAATAGCTAATGAAAACTGACATATTTACAGTTGTAGAATCCAAAAATGAATAAAAAATTATATTATTCTATTTAAAATAACAAAGTTGACATGCATTTCCGGTCAACCGGAAGCGATATTTTGGTTTAGGTATTTTGCATTTATAGTTCCAATCGAACAGATACTGGTGCCAAAATCTCAAATATAAGTAAATAATAGAACATCATAAACTTTTAATGAACCAGTTACGTGGAATACCCTGTATATTATATGCATATATTGAGTTTTTCATGCTATTCGGTTCTAGAACCGTTTGCGAATGGTCGTTCCTAGATCGAGTTCTACAGAATGTCTATCGGAGACTATAGGTCTTTGATTACAGCTCTATTTTTGATTTTAGAAAAAAGTTTCTCATAGAAAAGTTCTACAGAAATCAATGTTGCATCATAAACTAATAATAAAAATAGTTTTTACTATACAGGGTGTTCCAAAAGTAGGAAAATACATACTTCTTTAAAATTATCGTTGTAAAATCTTTAATTGCATTACAATGCTTCCATTTATCTTAATATATTAGTACATGCTTAACTCAAACTCAGTTGCATCTGGTGTCAAAACGTCCAAGACGTGAAAATGGCTCTCGCATTCCGAAAACGGCCACGTTCTAAACGTCGTACAACCGCAAAAAGACATATAAAACAACAAAGATGTAAATATGAAAATGATTTTACACCTCATCTCCAGGCAGGTATTACGGTAGCTTACATTTTTTTGCTTGAAATCATATTTTATCTATTGCTCTTCTCCGAAATGGAAATTTTGCATTTACATTTGAAAATACAGGATGTTTTAAAAGCATCGAACCACCTTCTAAAAGGCTCTAAAGAATCATTTATTTGGCGACAAAAATGCAATCGGAATTTCTTTAGAGCTTTTAATTTAAAAAAAAATTGTATTTAAAAATGAAACAATCCGGGCACATGTGAATTTCACCGTTAAGTAAAACTATACGTTAATGAACAATAAAACTGTAGCTATTAGAAACCCAAAAAATTAATGAAATTTCAAATCATAAAACTGACAATGACGTTGTCAATTTACGATAAATGTTCGAAATTTTGTCCAGTTTTCTAATCTTCTACGAACAATTAAATGAACGTTTTGTAACATTTCGGGAGTTACCGTTTTGGCGGCAAGAATAATTCGCTGTCTTAACTCCTCGTACATTCTCGGGTACGGTAAACGATGTTTTTTAAGCGGAAAAATTATCATTTTCATCCATCCTTTCCAACATCCATCGACAAAAATTGAAACTAAACGGAAAATCGTCTTCTCGCAAAGCTTGAACTTTTCTGTAATGGAAAGCATAATACCGCTCTACTCTTAGAACACGTTGAACGGTACTGTAACTTAAATTTAAGTTACGTCCAATTCTTTGAATGTTTGAACACTTTGAAAGTAATGACGCTACAAAGTAATTTCAAAACTGTCAAAGTATCTTATTTACATTTTCAGAGCCAGTGGACGTTGCTTTATAACTTCTCAGGAGTTGGTTTCGGTGCTTTGAAACACCTTGTATACAACTCTACAAATACTGACTGTACCATCATGAATTTAATGAATGAGTGTCTTGGTGTTTATGAAACGTATTTTATGCTATTAACAATTTTAATATTCTTTGCATAAAATAGAAAATTGATTTAGGAATTTGTGGCAGGGATAAGTAAAGCATTAAGCAAATATAAATTTGATAAGTATGTAATAATTAACTAATATAAAATCCTCCATTTTTTTATATACCTACGTAGCTACTCATGTTTATATGTACAGATAATTAAATATATGCAAAAAAATAGCAGCTTCGTATTTCATTGCAAATTAGAAATGTCTAGAATAAGTTTCATTGTTTTTTTATAAACCTTGGCATTTCTTCTTTCCACGCCATGAATTTAAAGTTCTTTTATTTTAAAAGTCTAAACATTTACCGAAGTTTCAATCATACTCAATCACAAAATGTGTGTATAAGTACGTAATTACAGGAAATGCAAAAAAAAAAACAATGAAGAAAATTTATTAAAATAAATAAAAAAATTAAATGTTCGATTGGTTAGTTCCTTCATTCTAAAAGATGTTCATAATTGCTCGTTCTATATTAAATGCCCTAGTATTATACACGTTTTAAGCAACGAGTTCTTTACGTCTTACGAAATAAATTTTTATAAGCAATATGTTTAATGTATAGTTTTCTAATAAAAGAAAAGAAATATGTTAACGTAGCTGTGGCGGTTAGTAGTACGGTCTGCGTAATCACGAGGAGTGCGTTGGTAGTTCTGAGGGAATTTAAAAAAATTGTTTTATAAAAGTCAAAAATTAGAAGTTTACAATTGATATATTATTAAAATAATTTTCATTTAGTACACACATAATAATTATGCTACTATAAACAATAATTCGATGACACAAAAATGAATAGCTGTAAAGAAGAAACCTTGCAAATACTTTATTATATAGGCGAAAGTACAAGGGAACATCTTGACGTCCTACTCAAAAAAAAAATGACATTGTCACTAGATTTTTTTAACATGTTATAACGCCAAAAATCTTGAAATTTAAATTAGCAAGTTATTACGAAAATACCTACAATCAGTGTAAACAATAATTTCTCTAATGTGGACCCTGTCATTGTAAATCATTGGTGCGTGGTGTCATTCTAACCTGTTTATCCTTTGCCTTGACGCCTATTAGAAATACAATAACTCCTCTTAGTTTCCTTTAAATTTACAACTAATTGATAGTGTTCTTTGTCGGTTAATAGCCAATATGTATCCTACTCCTAAGTGGAATTAATTTTAACGATATTTCATAACGTAACAACAACCGATGCTGTCTATTATTACTCATTTTAAGTTAAATTCTAAACAAAACAAATTTTAAAATAGATGTTCTTGTGCGTAAGTACAAATAATTATTTCAAGCGATAAAAAGTTGAATGAGTATCTTGTAAAGTCTGAACTTATGATATTCTTAGTAATGCCGGTGTGAAAGCAGTGTACTGTTTTGTCAATTATAGCAATAAATGTGAACAAACGTTCATTCATGTATGTAAGTAATTCTTCGTGGTTAAGACGAAAAGTAATTATAAAAAAAATCATCACTCAAGTTTACTATTGTATTATATGTGTGTACCTACATATAATATATATACATATGTTTTGTGATTATCGCATCTAATGCTAATAAAATATAAAACCAGTGACATTAGGTGTTTACAAAATCTGCTTCACAAAATATGTAATAATATAAAATAAACATTTTATTCTGGGCAAATTGACTTTTGCTGTTGTAAACATTACGCTACTTTTTCCCTTACAAAACCAATTCATTTAATAAATACACTAAAATAGCCTACAGCAGTAGACTGCAGGTCTTAACAATTCTTAATTTTTAGATTATACGTAAATTGCTTTTTATTGCAAAAAAAAAAAATCAAAACAAGGAGAATACATATATAATTATGTAAATAAACCTTGACCCAATTACACCTACTTATTCTGCTTTTAAAATTTGCTTTTAGGGCATCATGACTCAAAGAAAATATCGTATTAGCGTAGGTTGGCTGGACTATTGGGGGAAAATCTTAATATGCATAAATTGTAATTTGCATCAAAGTATTATTTTGCAAGAACTGATTTTGTGAATGTATTTAAGAACAATAATGCGTGAGTGATACGGAACGTGTGGATTTGCCCGAGTAATTATAGTTTATTAGTAAATGGAGAACTATCATATATCTTTATGCCTTGGTTTGAATTTTCAACACTTTAAAATTGGCTTTGTGTAAATTAAATACACACAATAAAACTATACAGCTGTAAATTTTCATTCTTTTTTAAAAATATTTATCACGTGCCCTCTAGCATTGATTGGATAGATTAATTTCTCTAACCGCTGATGGGAGACGGTTTGAATTTTGAATGACAGCAAATGACGGTTAAAATATTTGCGTTTGCGGTTATGGTTTTTTAAACGCCCATTTCTATTTTAATCCCGCAAAATGCGGTTTTAAAATTTTATCAGGAAAAACGTTTCCATTTAAAATCTCATGTAAAACAGCAAGGAAAAAACTATGTTTGATTACCACATTCATGAATAAAATGCATTTAAAAATACTACAAATTTTTATGTTACTTCGCTTAATGTGTGGCATTTGAGGATGTATCTACTTTATGGACAAGGATCCAGAGGATGTCAGAGCAAGGCGGAGCGCAATACCAGGTAATATCCTTACAACTTAATCTTCCATTCTGTCTAACTCAAACTTAGCTCCTCCAAGAACGTGGTGGTCTACCACACTATGGAAATTGCTGGACAGATGCCATTAGGCACGTTCACGAAGGGTGCCGTGCTCTATCCGAGGACACACAGGCAGATATTGCTTTACGTTTAGCTAACTGCTTTCTTGCCATGTCCGGACACGACACGTATGAATGTGAATTCGATAAGAAACCAAATCTTCGGGCTATCTGCATTAATACTATGAGTGATCGTGCATTTAATATTTATGCTGAATTTTATACACACACTCTGAATATTTGTTGGTTTCTGCGTGGGCAAATATGGCAGGAGACGATAGCTGAGAACACGTGGAAAGTTGGGAGACAATTGCGGATTCTGCTAAGAATCAAGAGGAAATATTGAAGAACCAGAAAGAGAGCTTGGAGTTACAAGAGCGGCTTTTAGAATATGGAAATGCTTTAGAACAAAGCATGGACAAGTTTTACAAATCATCGAGGGAACAACAAGAAATCATCAGTTTATTTTCGTTGAGTTTAAAATAATTACAGTCGTGTTGTTCGGAGAGTAATTGGTTTGATACTTTAGGTTTTTATATTGTTTCGTCTTTGTTTGTGATGTTTTTTACATCGGTATCTCGCACTAATAATGCCAGACTTTTAATGCTTGCTATATTAACACTAAATACTTTTATTGAGCGATTAATTTGTTATGTGATGTCGAGGAAGTTTCCTGACGATATCAGAGATGTCCACAATGATTATTATATATACATTTGGATCTCGAGATACATTTGCATGTTCATAAATGTTGTAATCCTAATTCTGACTGCCATATTGTACAAAGATGTTGATCTGCATAATAATAAATTGTTAACTAATATCCATAAAAAAATAATAAGTTTATCAGAGAAAATCGACGATTTACAACCAAAAACTAAAAATCATCTTACAGAAAATAATATCTCTTATGTTTCTGAATGCTCAAAATCACCTGAAAATAATGTGATAAAATACCTTGATTCGATAAAATCAAATGTTCAAAAAGAAGTTAATGATAAATTAGATATAGACAAGGTAAATCAAAAACACTTACCACGTAAGATTGAAAATGATGGTTGCAATAATTTAGGTACATTTAAACAAAATTCATTTTTTCAGGGTTTGAGTAGTAGGAAAAAAATAAATACTTTCAGAGATGTGCATGGCAGCAGTTATAATTTAAGAAGAAAAAATGCTACCCCTACTGACTTACCATTACTTTCTAATTCATGATTTTTTTTAAAAAAATTACTTTTTTGTGATTATAAAATCTCTTTTGCAAATACTTGCATTCCATAAATTTTATTTTGCTGTCAATTATGTTGATTTTACATTCAATGAATGTATTTATTTTATATTATCTATTTTTTTTTAATTTATTTATTTGCTATTCTGTAGGGAAATTGATTCAGAAATGTTTGAAAAGTATTGACTTACTATCTACTAGGCCTAAAAGTTCAAATGTCTGCGGTTTAGTGATGCATGCGATGCGGAAACTTTAAAGTTGTATTAATATTTAATAAAATACAATATATGATTGTGCTATTAACTGATATGAGTAATAAAAAATAAGTACGATTATAATTGATTATTTGGCTTTACTGTACTCTCTGCTACTTATCTCCCATTCAGGGCTATAATTCAAAAATTGCACTTGAAACATAGGCAACTCAAATAACAACCGATTGACTGCAAACATAGGCAACTCAAATAACAACCGATTGACTGCAATGGTTATCAAAGTTACTGTTTATATTCAATCGGTAGCATATCTGAAATATTCAACATTTTAGATTAACAAAAAAATATGTTTTTTTTTTGTAACTACTATAACAGGTTCATCATATTGTATAAATCAAAACCAAAAATGTAACGTAAAGCGAGAGACATGGCAAATGTGTCATTTAAAATAAACCAACTTGATAAAAAAAATTCTTCAATGTGAAATTCAAACTGTCTCCAACCACAAAAACCACCTATAAAAAGCCTTCTTACATTATATGTTTTCTTGTCAAAAAATGTCAGCATTTAAGTTAACAAAAAGAATAATCAATAATTTTAAAAGTGATTGTCTATCATATATTACTTTCTGTTTAGTTTGATTGCTTTTTTCTTTTGTTGGCTACTATTATTAAAGATATGGGGATTTTCACGTTCTTACTAGCAAGCATATCAAAGCAGCGAGTTTGGCGACACTGTTTGTGACGTACGTAATATGAATTATGACATACGACATACATCATATCGATTTAATTTTCCTTTATATACACCGATGATTTCGGAAAATCTTGAATGAAAATAAAAAATTATGATAACAAACATTAACGAAAACAAAGCAACATAAAATTAATTTACGAAATAAACCAGAAATTGCCTTCTCAATTATATTTGCCATTAAATGTATGGCATTATCAAATGATACATGATCAATAATTATTACCAAATGATCTTTGATTGGCAAAGTATTTTTAAATTTCATATTGAAGTATGAACTTTAATTGATTTTTAATGGAGTGGAGGAGGCGTGTACATAATCGCTGTTATAGCACTTTTATGTAGTACATTTAAAAAATGCAAAGCGAATGGATTACAATAAATGGAATCCCAACAAAAGTATTAACATGGGGGAAAACGCTGGAAGAAGCAAAGGATGATATTGCATCTGATGAATATATCATCTGTATACCTGGTAATCCAGGTATTGTAGATGTTTATATAGAATTTCTCAATGAAATTCATCAAAAGACGAAAAATATAATGTGTGGATTATCGGACATGCTGGACATAACATGATTGAAACTATAGATATGCCACCGTATGAGACGAAATAAGACATTATATAGTCTGAAAGGGCAAATTAAACATAAGGTAAGTTTTTTTTTGTAATGATTCTTTTTTATACTTTGATTTTAGGTATCATTCATAGAATCATATGTCCCGAAAAATGCAAACATTACATTAATCGGACATTCCATTGGAGCCTACATTATTCTAAACTTGTTGAAATCTCCATCGATCAACTCTAGAGTGAAGAAAAACTATTTGCTATTTCCGACAATTGAGTACATGGCGGAGACAAAGAATGGCAGATTTTTTATGTCTTACCTACGATATGTTTTCTTTATAGTGTTATCCTCGGCTTTCATATTCAATTATTGCCACGGTCCTGGCAGAATTTATGCTTGTATGTGTATTTGAAGATAATGTCCCTACCAAATACCCATTCGGAAATTTTGAGGAACTTTATCAGACCTTTCACTGTGCATAATGTAAAAACTATGGCTTTGCAAGAAATGTACGAAGTAAGGGAGAGAGACAACAAAACAATTGAAGAGAACATGAACAAAGTAAAGTTATATTATGGTGAAACTGATGGGTGGTGTCCAACAACTTACTATCATAAAATAAAAAAAGATATACCAGATGTGGATGCGGAACTCTGTGATAAGGGGATTCAACATGCTTTTGTTTTATATGATTCAAAAACAATGGCTGATGTTGTTGTCGATTGGATAAAGAAAGAAAAATAATTATTAAGTAAATGTGAAATTTTAGTATATGTAATGAAACAAAATATATATTAACTATAATATTATCAATAATTTTATTTATGAACAATTTCAGTTAGTACCTACAATTACCAAAATAGGCAAAACAGTAGAATAATTTTTTTTATTATCTATTTAATTACAATTTGGCTAGTTGAGTATCAATTAACTATTATTGCAGTTAATCAGTAAATTGACACTCAGTACTTGACTAAACAGGTTTGATGTTTCTAAGTCCTCGACTTAAACGCGCCATTCCACATAAATAATATATACAGAATATTATTTAAAATTGCAAAAATGTTCATGTGTTTAAGCAATAATATTGATTTCTATATAATTATAAAACTATCTTGACCTTGACTCCGTAAACTAAAGTACCATTAAACAAATATAACGTTTTCTATTGTGCATAGCTCGCAATAATTGTACATTTTTGGATATCTGAACTTTAATTGCAACGTTTTATTCATATTTTAGGTGTTTTCCAAAAAATTACCTCTGAAAAATTCATTCCAGATTTTATAACTTACGAAGGAGAGACTATCAAATGTTAAATTCAGTTTTAGTCCTGTCTTTTACTGTCGGTTTGTAGAAAGAAACGGTAGATGGCCTAAAATAGTTTAGCTGATAGTATATGTACAATCTGTCATATGCAGTATGTTCAATGAGGATTGGGATATCTCGGAAACGAATGATAATTTTAAGATTCGGAACACTTTGCAATAAATCTTCGGTATTAACCTATGTTTTGTAGTAGTTGTTTTTAAGATTAAGCGCAACTTTACCGGAGGTACGTCCATAATAATTGTCGTTCGGACAACTTTCATTTTATCGCTCACACCAAAATTATGTGAAACCCTTATTCCGTTCGACTAAGATCTGGGAAATAACTTTGTACCCTGCAAACAGTATTGCCAGATGATTCCAATGATTTTACTCCCTATATGGCTTCCCAATAAACCAAATTCAAATTTCCCGGAATTATTTTTAGTAACTTCAACTTAAAGGTATTCAAATAACTACTAATGTAATACAAAATCGTAGGTAATTTCGTGCTTTAATGTTGAAGTTACTAAACATAATTGAGGGAAATTTGAATTTGGTTTACTGGGTTGACATTACTCTTTTTTAGGTTAAATTACTCTCATTGTCGCAGAGAGAAGAAAATTTTATAAAAGTTATTGCAGCATGCTCTATCGAATAAAGTTTTATTAGCACAAATAAAAGCATTAATAAATGATAATGCGTATACTTTCAATTTTCATTCAATAAAAAATAAATCTCATTCCAACTTACATAAAAATATTTAAAAAACAAAAAAAAATACATTACACCATCATTCCACACAACTTCAGATCTTTATTTATACTTTTATACATATTTTTATTGCACTTAGTTTGAATTTTTTATGACGTTGACCCAATGGAGCAATCTAAAAAAAATACAATAACGCTATCAGGCGTCATAATAGATCCAACATTGATTTACAAATTACCTCCCATTATTAAATGGAGTTAAATTTTAACAGTACTATAAAGGCGGCAATTGCAGCGCTACCATTTTCTTATAGTTCGTTCAGAAATTGAGTTTAACATTTGGTAGGCTCTCCTTTGTAATATTAAAATTTGGATTTGTGCGGCTGTTTAGACAAATGCTTGGTAACTATTGGCAACCTACACTAGAAATACTGTTTATTTTTTTTTAAATAGATAATTAGAGCTTAATTAGTGGTACTAGATAAACGAGTTTTGATAAAGGGCTCAACTTTAGAATCTGCACTCAAAATCTTGTTTTTGGCAGACACCAATAATTAGAAAACCGAAAAGATGTCTTTGGCAGATTGCATTGCTGTAGTCGGTGTTGTTCAAGTTCAAATTCAACATGGTCTACAAGACGTGAATGGAAGCACAATGAGGAGAGAGAAAAAATAGTAGGACGAAGAACTTACACTTCTTTTCCAATGTTAATTCTATTATAGAAAAAAAAACACTTGAAGTAGTTGGCAGGGAATCATAAGTAGATTTAAGGGTTTGAAAATTCAAATCAAAATTTATAAAAAAAAAATATATATATTTAAAAAAAATCAAAAATAACAACTGATTTTTTCTTTTATAACATTATCAACAATGCGTCGAATTTGTACAAAACATTAAAACAAAAACACAATAAATACTTTGTAACAAACTTGAACATGAGGTAACGATAATCACTGATACTAACACTAAAAATACGTTCTGAAAAAGAATACCATAGCGTACACCCATTTAGGAATGATACGAGTTTCGTTCGCTGGAAGCCCCAACTCATACAACCTCTGGCACTCCGCGTGCATCGATTTTCGCAGATCTTCGTTCTGCGTCACTATCGCCACCTGCGTTTCCAAATCTTTTTTAACCGATCTCTCACCGAAATTGGGCGACCCAATAATGATAGGGCTGGATATTCGGCTTTCGGCGGATAGTACCACAATCCCTTCGCATGGTACGTCCAACCGGGCTTCAGGTATTCTTGTAGACTGACGCGATGCGTCTGTCCGAATTTTTCCAGTTTCGATTTGAATTTTTGCGCTATAAGACTGTATGCGTCTGGGATTCCCCCGGCTGGTCCTTTTGCACCTTTAAATCCATTCGCCTGCGCGAAGTAATTAAGATATAATAAAAGTGTTTATAAAGCTTAAGGGAAATATATTTTAGACATTGTATTGGAATTTCTGTGGTTGTAACGGATTTTTTTTTGATCAATAAAACAATTTATGAAGTTAAAAATCAGACTAATTGAGCAGTTGTTTATTATTGTTTACATTTGTTACATATTTTCTCGTCAGCAACTTAAAACCGACGTTTTAAGCTGCAATGATATTTTGAAAACAAATTAATTAATTAAATTCAATGTCATTAATTATATAAAAAATGTAAATTCCCTGTAATTTTTTTAACAAATATGACCAGGCATTATTTAATTCAATTTATATACCTAATTTGTGGACTTGAATAGAATAATCATAAGAGCTTGCTTAAGATGTTGAGTTAATTCATCATTTAACATCAATTAATTTATTAATTCTAGAAATTAACCTAAAAAATTAAAACAACAACAAAGGAATCAAGATTTTTTTGATAAGAAAGGATAACATTAGAAAAAATACTGGAATTAATAATGGTATCAGTTTCAAAGTTACAGTTACCAGTAGTTCGTATATTTGTATCACTAAGCAGATATTAATCTTTTTCGAAAATTAGTCTAAAATTTTGGAACTAGAAAAATGACTTAAAGTTATGGAGTGATGTGAAAGACCTGTACGGTTATTAATCTCTGCAGCATGGTATTAATGTAAAAGTTCTTTTTAAATTTTGAGAGCTATGACCAATGTAACATTTGTTGGAATTATTGAGGTTGATTTTTTTAAAACTACCCACATAGCCAAATTTAAATTGCCCGCAATTATTCTTAGTAACTTCAACTTTGAAACATAAAATTACCTACGATTTTGTATTACATTAATAGTTATTTTTATGGGTTTACGTTAAAGTCACTAAAAATAGTGGCGGGAAATTTAAATTTGGCTATTAGGGTGAATTCCTCTTCTCTTTGCTGTTGTCTGCCTTTCAATTTCTCAACTTTACAAGAGGTTGTCAATATATAGAGTTAAAGACAGAGATGGAAAACCAAAGATCTTCTTAAGATGTACTGAATAAAGTATAGAAAAAGCAAGTTGTGTCAGTAACGTTTTTATAAGTAGATTTTTAGGGAAAATTTTTGTCGACCATCTACCATTTTGTTTTGTAGATTGTGCGCTGAATTTTGTATATGTATGTTTAATAATATACAGTATAATCTTTAAACAAAAAAAAAAAAACAATTAAAAACGAATTTGCAAACGACATCTAAATTACAAAATATAAACGCTTTTTTACGCTCAACGCACGTAACATGGATCATTCAGTTACTTAAATTTACGTTGACGGGAATGAGGCTATTTGGTGTTCCTATATTTTGGTGTTGGCAGTAGGGCATACTTAAATAGTGCATTTCAAGGTATAAGAATATCACTTTTATCGCATGTAAAAGGGTTTTATTGCATCTCTTGTGGTTTACCTGCTTACAGCATATGAATTCGGGGGCCATATTGACTATAAGTTACGGTGAGGTAATTATTGCAAGGCACATATAAACCATTTAACCTACTTTGCTCAAATATCATTATCGATTATTTAATAATGTTGATACAAGCTTAAAAAAAATATTATTTTCTTCGATATCTTTTAAATGTGGAACTCAATTCTTTTGAGTTGATTTCACCATCATAATCAGCAGATAAAGTACTACTGCTTTGCTAATTTAACCGACTACGTTCAAATATTAACGAAGTTACCGATAGTGCCGACTTCATTTTGAACATACTGTACATGGTTGACTTGGTTTGATATTGACAATATTACATTTAAAAAATTAATGAAGATTTAATTCGTAGTATGTGTATGGAGAGTACTACATGAAGACGTATAAAACATATTTAACAAAACATTTTTATTTTATATATAAAGAATTATGAAAATAATACCCGACGAGTTAAACAATATACGCATCATTTATGTTATCTGTAACATATGCCTTTTTTGCCATTATGCCATTTTTTTCAACAGGACGTTTGTGTATTATACTTAGTTCCGTTAAATATAATTTTGTAATTTTTGTTTTTCGATTTTATGATTGAATTGTTATTCAATTTTCTTTTTTTGTCATGGTTGCTTTACTTATGACAATTTATATGCATTTTATGTTCCGTTAATAAACTTTAGTTTTTTGCTATTTTAATGAAACGATCAGGGTAATTGTTGAGTATTAATCTTTGTTCAAATAATAAGAAATCATCATCAAATAATGAGAAATTTTTGTTGTGAAATTCTTTGTCAGAGAGGGCGAGGCCTTTTCATGTGATGATGTTTTTGATATTTAATTTTGATATTTTATTATATAAAAGAATTATAATTTAAACTACGGTTGGAACTGATAGGTTTAGAGTAAAGATCACGTAATATTTGTTAAAATAGTTTATACATATTCTGTGAGATGATTTTAATAATTTTAACCATTCTTTCTAATAGTTATAATTTTATTTGTGTCTCTTTAAAAAAAATATTTGTTGAGAATTTGCTAGGTAATTTAAATTTTTACATTCTATTTTTTTTAATTTCATTTTTAAAGTAATAATTTTAAATGTACTAATACAAATATGCTAATAATGCAAGTGTTACAGTGAAATAAAAAAATTATTCATAATTTTAAATGTGATTATCACAACTTTGTTTTCCAAATATGTATATCATTTTGCATCTCCATAAAGATTGACGTGTCCGTCAAAACGTTGCTGGAAAGAGTAATGTAACAAATAGGAATAAATTTAATAATTGCTCAATTAGACGCATTTTATTTTAATTATCAGCTGTGGAGTGTTTTATTCATTTGTTATTTACTGTTTTAAAGATTTAATTAAGTAAATTTTCTTTTTCAAAACATGCCCATATTTTACAAATAGCAAGGTAACTTGTCTATTTGATAGATAGATAGATAGATTTATTCGCCGAAAAATCACCAACATGTGACATAGGCGTCGTCAAATATTTAATGTCTACTTAATCAGAATGTTAAAAAAAAGTAAAAAAGTAAATATAAACACATACAGTAACAAAACAACGCACAATATAACAAATTTAACAAACAGTAAAGAGAAAAAAAAAAATGATATGGCGACGCAAAGGCGCAAGCGAAGCAAATTCCCACAACTACTTATCAATATCTAGATATTATTCAAGTAGGTTTCAAATTCATTCAGATCATAAAAACATCTCTCAATAACATAAATTTTAATTTTCGTTTAAATTCATTTAAGGCAATTTCTAATTTCAGGTTTTAACTTGTTGTACAAATATGAACTGCAAACATTGGCGATTTTCTATAGAAAGAGTGGCAATATCTGTTTAAAACATATTATTCCTATGTCGGGTGCAGTGCCATGGACGTTAGCAAAAGTCGATAATTTCCAATTTGATATGCAAGTGAATCAAAAGTTTATAGATATAGATAGAAGTTACGGTCAAAATCCTATGTGTTCTAAAAGTTGTTCTGCACGAACTATTAAAAGGTAAATCAAATAGCAGTCGTAAGATTCGTTTTTGCATCACACAACATTATTATTTTTTTTTTAATTTACTAATGATTTATGAAATGAATTATTAATATAAGCTAAAATATACAAAGCTAGATGAATTATTCATAAGTTTTATCTCATTTGGTAATGATGGTCTTAGAACTGTTCCTATAATATCCCAGAATATATCTAAAGCAAAAATTATAGTTTGCAGAGCACCTCAATCATTATTTATTTATCAAAAAAAAAAAAAAAATCGCTGCCACACAAATTCTAATATAAATTAATAATTTATATACCTACTTACATTAGGATGTGCCATTAATAAATTACAGTTTGCTCTTGAATAATAGATGAGGGTTTGCATGTATTGGTGTGTAAGGTTGAAGTAACCTGTGGCTATGTAAAGACGAGTATCCTCTGGAGCTTCTGCTAAAATTCGATCCGTAACTACAGCATCCTGCTCAATACCAAGTTGACCCATTTGGACTAGGGGAAATACCCATGTATCTACAAAGATATATTAAAAATAAGAATCTATAATAAGTATTTTTTCAACTATTATTACCATAGCCATCTCTTACATGAGAATTTTGTTCGTCCCTCGCATCCAATACATAATTTTCTATCAATTCCCCAGCTTTTCTAATAAATTTATTCTTATTACCTTCATATGGTAGTTGCGTCCACCCATCATCTAATGCTACATTATCGCTCTTATCTAATTTTAAACTAAAATTCTGCACCTTTTTAACTAATCCGCAGTAAAAATCACATAAGTTTTTATCCGTAATCATAAAATACCTATCCTGCCGATTCGTGAAATAATCATTTGATAAATTCGCCCCGCTTATAATTAACGTATCATCAAATATATACAATTTCATGTGTTGCAGTCCGAATAATTCGTTCCACCGATTCGGTGCTAATTTCTTCCGCAGTCCACGTAAAACCGGAGTGATGATACAGGGAATGCTACAATTCCGATCGTTCTGCTTCAATAACGGTATTAATGCCGTTCGAGAATTGTTTGTAAATCGACTTCCCCTTGTATAATCTAATAGAATGTTTATTTTTAATATTCCATCTTTGAAATATTTATTATTCGACATGGCACTAATGAGACCGTCCTCTAACGAACCGGTACCTAAATATAAACTAGCCATTGTGATTCTCTTCTGTGCAGTTGAACATTTCTCAACTAGTGCTTTGTAAAATTCTTGCGGTTCATGTAATATCGAGACGTTACTTGATTTAACTGGAAAGCATGGTGTCATAGAGCATAACCAATTTAAGTGTGTTATGTCACTGTGGGTGAATGGACTTGGATATATAATCAATTCTTGTGGTGTGTTTAAAGTTGTCTCAATCACCGTATTTAACATTCGCCGAAACATTCTGTAATCATTATTAACATAAGAAAATTTGTAATAGTTAAGTATATTATATAAACTAATTACCTGATTTGGAAATCTTCATCCAAAGCAGTTGATTTAAATAGACAAGATTCACATGTGTTTGGTATTATTACGAATGTTTATTTTTGGCGTGAAATATTTGAAAAAAATTCGTCCGGTAAGTTTCAAACATTTTCGCAACTTGTCAGAGCGTTTTCACAATTTGAGGTTATTTTAATAGAAGCAATTTTTGAGCTCTCTAAATTTACCTAAATGTATATGACCAGAATGGCAGAAGTGTAGTATATTGGGTTGCATACTTTGACAGTAAAAAATTATAATATATCGACCTTTACCACATAGATGTCGCCACATTCAAAGTGAAATATTAAAACTTGGATATTTAAGTATGCACTATTTGAATTGCTTAAGTTTGTTAAGTTTAAATGAAGGCTCTGTAAGTGTTATCATTTCTAATTTCTTATTAATTTTTTTATCTCCAAATGATTAATTTAAAATAGTAGGTATGGAAAAACTAATTATAATAAAACAACCATTTTAATTTCGTATAATTATTCTTTAATCAAGTTATTTTTAATCAGATTTTCGGGCAGTTTCACAAGATAATAAAATTAAGAAACGGTAATAAAAAAAATAATAATTACAATGGAATAGTAATAAAAATATTACATATCAAAAAAAGAGATTTACATAACAAATTCAGTCCTGTTTTTGTTCTACATTATGATTTCCTATTTCCTTGATTAGGGGACTAATACAGAGCAATGTGAGATGAATCTACCTGAGTGTTGTAAAAAAATACATTATATTTTTTTTATTCATCATGGTGAATATGTATAATAATATTACTACCATTTTTTATATAACTAACATTTTCTACCTCTTTAAGGCGTTTGTGAGTGTATTACACGTATTATAATATGTTTTTTTTTAGGTATTGTATAATTATATTATATTTTTCTTATTTGTTTAACTAGCACTTCTCTTTGGTAGGCTTGTCGAATTTTATTAATGATCCATTTCTTTTTATGACTAGCTTGAGGATATCACTCGAAAAATACATATAATAATATAAAAAAGAAAGTATACAATGTATAAAGATTCATTCGAGTATTTCTCTTATTTCGTATAATGTTCAGAACGTAAAATAATCACAGTTTTATGGGAAAAAACAGAAGTGTGGAAAATACCAGCGCTTTTCTATTGATAATCTGCTAGGTGATCTGAACTAAATATCGAAATAATTTTCGTAGATCCTTTTTTTATTTGAAATTACTGCCAAACTGGAGAAAATGGAAATGTATCAGTTCGAATTAAAAAGAAATAAATATAAGAAAGAAATGTTAATTAAAGAAGAAGGCGTTTAAAGATGGTTTAATTATAGAAATCAGTCGTATATACATACTTAGAAGAGAAGTTTGTATAGGAACTTGATAAATAAATGCAAAGTTTGACAGAAATTTCCGTTAGGTGATGTATAGTGAGCTCCAAAACGTTTAATACCGATCCAAACATTGAATTGGAGTACATATTGTTTTTCTAACGTAATTACATAATAAGTTTCCTTTTTTTCTTCAATATTAAATAAAGTATAAATAATAGCAACCTACACGACATTTTTTCTTCATATCAGTCTTTGGTTTCGCTGAATAAATATAAATAATATTAATAATATTTACAATGTATATACATAAACGTAACTGTCAAACTGTTTGCATGTTACTATTTATTTTGATTTTCTCTAATATGTAAAAAAAAAAACATGAAGATTATAAATAAAACATTTACGAATATAAACATAACAAAAAAAAACGATTATACATCCGAATATAAAGCGATAATAATATTGTTGAGGACGGTTGGCAACATGCAAACAATTGACAATCTCATAGAAAACAATACAATCTTAAGAGACGCGACAAAATGACTTAAATCTATAATATAAATATAAATTAGTGGACTGGGGACATTATTTCATTTCGACAATAATTGCTAAATGGTGTGTATCTTATTTAGATTTTAGGCTATACTCCGAACCGGCTATAGACATATTGACTATGAACTCCGTCGCCTAGATTTTCCACTGATTCAATGACCACCGATGGATTCATGACGTTGAAAATCACGGCGAATATTGTACAGGCGGCGTACACTCCTAAGGCGACCCACCACAGCAGCTGCTCGTGCAGCTTCTGCTCGAAGTTCTTCAACACCAGGAGCCCTATCGTCAACCCTGCTAGGGCACCAGTGAGATGAGCGACGTAAGAAACAGGTGGTCCGAGTGTTTCTATGTTGTACCTCGAATATATTGCGTAGCCAACATCACACGATGCTGAAACAAAAGCAGAAAATGACACAAACGTCAAAATTTGACATTATACGTAGCTAACGTCACGTATTTGCCAACATCAGTAACTTACCTATAGCGAAAATCCCTACTAGCCTCAGTATACCACATTGCATATTGTTGTAATTCAACAATACGTTGGATAGATGAGCTGCCAAGAGGGCGTAAACTCCTCCAGAAGCTCCCACCAGGTAGACGTCTGTATCGAACACTGACGTACCCAGAGAACCGGCTAATACACCCGCTAAATATATCAGAAACACCCTTCCTGATCCGTGGACCATTTCTAAGGGTAAACCGACTAGAAGTTGTACGACCAGATTGAAACCAAGATGCAACCATCTGTAACAATTTAAAAGAAAAACAGTTTAGTTATTTAGTTTTTGTAAGTTGGTCATAAATTTCAATAAAGTCTTCAATCGAGTTTAAACTTTATAGAATTTCTTATTTTCATTATTTTACAGAGAGTATTTGCTTAAACATTGTCAAATTGGAACTGTAATATGTAATGAGTGTAAATGAACTAAAATTAAGTTGGCAGTGATGTACCTAACTGGCAGTTGATAGATGATATATAAATAGGTTAAGTATGCGTTTATTACAGGTGCTTTCCATTCACCGTCTAACACTCCTACTCTGCTACTACTCTACTCCAACTCTACTCTACTCTCGACCTACACAATTTAGAACCAATGGAACACTTTTTGTGCTTTTAAATTGTAAAGAGAGAAGGGAAAGGAACCTAACCTAGAAATTAGATTTTCATGTAAACAACAAATCGTGACCGCAAGGAAATCTTACTTCAAAATGTCAAAAAAATCTTACAACGATTATGTAGCTGTCAAACCTTGTCATAAATGGCAGTTAGAGCACGAAACACTTAGCAAATAAGTTAGTGCATGAGGGGAAAGGGGGAGGTAAAACTGAGTACATTGGGAGTTTCGTGCTCCTTAGCAAAGGAACGCTTAAATTGCACTTAGAGTACACCGGAAGTACTACCGAACTGCTTTTATGAGTTAATGGAAAGCACCTTACAATAAAGTGGTAGTGCTCAGAGAATACTTTAAATAGAAGCGGCAGATAATGTAGTTAAATGTAGCCGTGCTACTAGCGCCATCCAACAACTACTCGTATGAACTTAACCGTTTCATCGTAATCTCATGGTAATCTCCTTCCGTAATATATTATTACTTATATATTTTTATTATTGTGATCATTTTGTAGTAACTAATATTGGCTTTCTTAAACCACTGCTTTATTTTAAAATATACATAACAATACACAAGAGCGTATAACGACGTAACATAACTGCTATTTCCTACATAACCCCGTTTCCTTTTTCCTCTGTCTCCAACTTCACTCAATAGGTACCAACACTTTGGCGGCAATTTCAAAATAAATGACTATAATTTCTTAATTAGTTTATCAAATCACAGGCATTAAAAGCTTGCAGAACTAATTAATATACAGGACTAAAGTATTCCATTCACGTTATACATATTTCACATAATGCAGTCTTAAGAAACAACTCATGCGTCATAGTTATTCTTAAGTCTTATTAACCGGAAACATTTTAAACGAAATGAAATTAGTAGTCCTCCTTTAAACACGCTCGTATAATCTACTCATTATACAATATAAACTCGCGATTAGATAATCGAGGGCAATAATAAACAGCGTTACCAGAGATAATCAGGATGAGGCGTATTAAAAAATCAAGAAGAATAGCCGGCAGACGCCGATATTAAGACGACGTGAAAAGAAAAGGCCGGGACAGGTCGTTCTCAATCAATTAAACGAAAACTGTGCAATAAAATCTCCAGTTTAATGGCTCCATTATGTAGAATGGAGATGGAAGAAGGGAGATGAAAGTATATATACCGGCAATAATTATAACAAAGTAATATTAAAAGAAAACAAACTAACCGAAAATGTCGAGTATATACTACAATAAACTGAGCTTTACTAATTACTGAGAGAGATGTGCCTATGTAAAATTTAATAAATTGATTTATTTTAGCGTTTACGATAAAGATAACAACACCAATAAAATGTACCACCATGTAAATTCGTAGATATTCTTAGTAAAGTGTTAAATAACTGTTAACTTTATAAATTGCCTCTAAAATGACTTGCGAGTTACTTACCCGGCATGTAGCATCATGTACAATACGAATCTCCATATTTCCAGCCTTTTATCTGGCCTGTAGATGAAGATGGAATCGATGGGCACTGGTCCAGCAGGATTGACTTCACCAGTCGTAACAGTGTAGTAAATGAAGAAGCCTAACTGAAAATAAAGAGGACAAACATTAATACTCGAGTTGCGACGTCGACATAGCAATAGAAACACTGTTGTGCTAGATATTTTTATCGTTTATTCGCATAATGACAGCAAGAATAGAGTGAACAGATGTAGAGATTTCTAATGTAATATTACCGCACGAAATAAATGTGTTTATAGTGAAGTTTTAAGAGTGTGAGAAGTGTCTTTGGTTGGATTCTTAGTTGTAGGTTATGCTGGTTCTGACGCAGATCTATCGGTTGTTTAGGAAGATATCTACTTTATTTTTTGTGTACTAAAACCTACTTCTTTCTTTATTTTGAATTGTGACATTTGCATTGCATTATTTAAAACATTTACAGCGCGGTTCCTATCGGGAAATCAGCGCTCGTGTGCAAGATGCCAGTTGGACATCCTATCATAAACAAATCATTACAATGTAATAATTGCTGTTATTGCAACAGTTAGTTACAAAATCAGTAATATACACGTATCGAATAACTCTTTTGATTGATTGAGCCACTAAGTATGAATCAGGTCTTGTCATCATTTCTTTAACACCGTAGCCGGTGTGGTAAACCTTGTCCAGCAGATCAGTTATCAGATATTCGGCTGGTCTGCATCCGCTAATTGCTGAATGTAGAAGACTTGCTTTAGAAAAAAATCATACTGGTGTGGGTGCCTAGACATCTATACAGCTATCCCTGATGGGAATGAAAAGGCTGACGTCTTGGCGAAAGCTGGTTCAATTGAGGAAATTCGCTATAACAAGATCCATGAGAAATGGATTGCAGAAGATTTAGCGTTCAGTTGATAAAAGAAAAGTTGAAAGAAGGATTCAGATCTTTGGCACTAGCATAAAGGTACAAAGCTGCAATTGCCAACCGCTTGTAAAATCCGTGGTTTAGTAAGTTAAAGTATGGAGGAAGAGAATTTATAACTACATCATGAAGATTGAGATTCAACCACAACCAGTGTAAATGTCATTTGTTTAGATTAAACTTAGTAGATACCAGAATTGTGACTGCGATTAAATTAAAGATCTCGATCTAATCTTTTTTAATTAATTAATTTTAATTTTTGGGTGCAATAAAAGAACTTGATTAAAGAGCTTATACGATGTGGTGTGACACCGGCTTTTAATGTCACCAGTTTATTTGCTACTGAAAGAATAAAAATTAATGCTCTACTATATGAATTTGCTAAAATTAATGGTATCATAATATATGTTTGCTTTTTTATTAATTGTCATGGTTATTAACTGCCTTGTCTTAACCGAGGTCGTCCTTTATTTACACCCTTTTACTTTGCATAGATTTTGTAATGTTCAGAGTTTTAGTAAGTATTCGACTTTACAAAATATTGGAGATATGTAATTGTTCCAGACGAGCTATTTGGCTCAATCTCCAGTTACGTAATGGTGGAATGGCTGAGTGAATCTTTGCTACAGATCACGGTGTTATTAAAGAAGAAGAAAGAAGAAGTCATTGGGTTGATTGCTCCCAGAAATGGGATAGTCTCTTCTTCTTCGCTGCGTAGTCTACATACAGGTTCATTTCTAAAGACTATGTAGGTACTTTCCTAGACAGTCGAGTCGTGTCCTGTCAGCAGACTCGTCACCGTTCTAATTTGTACTCAATTGGGGGCCAGCACATTCCCAGCTAATTGCCCAGATGGTTGCCTCATCATTCGTTTGCTGTGTATCTGCCTTTCAACACTGTTCTATCAGTGAATCTGATGTTTTTCTACGATCCTATTAGCTTTTGCACAACGTATCACAGCTTTAAGTGTTCTCAGATCCGGTTCAGATCCAGTGAATGTTATTTCAGAGCCATTTTTATAACCCGTCACCTACACCAAAGTAACTTTGTTGTGTTTACTCAAAATTCTTAGGTTTTTTTTTTTTCTAGCCAATCTCAAGCTAGTTTAGACATTATCTGATGTGATGCTAACGTTGTTGTAGCCGTTGGCTATCCCATAGAATATTTTGTAGTGAACCCTCGAAATTAACCTGGAACTTCGAGTCAAGAACCATATACTTAGGAATTTATTATCTTCACTGAATTATACCATTTCGCTATGAAAAGTTACTGGTTTTATAGTACTAATTTTCTTCTTTTCGTAGGGGAACTAGTGTTATTTTTGCAGGATTAGCTATTAGGTTTTCCTTAATACACCATTCTCTGTTGTGTATAGAGCTCTCTGCATGAGTTCTGAAATAATGCATGATTTTATCTATGATTATGAGTTGTTGCAATGCCATTTGCACACCTCTGAGTATAGTATCCTGTACTAACTCTTTTAATTACCCTTTAATAGCTCAAATCATTTAATACAGTCAAAAAAAAACAAAATTGTTTTAAGTATACATTTAGGAATACCTCACTAAATAATTATTGTTGTTTTTCTTGGTGTTTTGGCAGGGTGTATTGATCAAAACAAAAGTTGCAATAAATGTTTTAGGCAATTTGTGTTGATTCTTTGTGAATATCACTAAATAATCTTTCTGATGCGAGAATTTTTATGTTTTGAGTGCCTCTTAGTTTGAAATTTTTGTTTCATATTACTTCATAAGAGTTTCAAAGTATTAGGCTCCCTCTTATCAATGCTTAATCCATAGTGAAAAAACACGTATAATTTTTGGCGAGTTTGAAAGGATATGACAACTTCTACAGATGTTTGCCAGTTTCATTTACCTGTTAATTAAACTAGTTGTCTATAGCACAACAAAAGTTCTAGGCTACAAGTCTAAATTTGTTTTTTTGCAAATTATTATGACGATCTCTCATATTTGCGCCATTGTTATACTTTTGTCCTCAGATTATTATTTTCTATATCATAAGCTATAAGACTAAACATCTAATCAATGCATTTGCTAGGAATTCTTGTCAAATCTGAAACTTTGATGATGCTTAAGAATAGTTTAATTTCTGTATTTAATAAAACAAATCTCACAACTTTCATAGGTGTTGGGTCCAATATGACAGCGAAATACTTATTGTGCATTTTTAGACAGAAGATTAAGGCATTTGATACAGTGTCAAAGATAAAACTTGTCGAAAAGCTGGAAAAACTTATCATATAGGACAACAACTAATGAAAACTTATCTGTCTGAAAGACCACAGGCGATAAAAATAGGAAAAAATTAAAGTAAACAATTATGCGCAAAATATGGATACTCAAGTGGAAACTTACCGCCAGTTCTATATATCACCTACACAAACGACATTTTCACTTTAAACATTATAATATACTCCAACAAACACGAAAACTACATACAAAAACAAATCAATGACGATATAGAAAAATTGGAAGCGTGACACACAAGAAAAAAATATAAACCAACCTTTACCGTCAAAGTGAATGGACAAAAAATACAAAAAATTGAGCAAACTAAATATCTGGGAATAACAATACAATCTAATTTAAAATGGATGCACACATAAATATTTAATTAAGAAAAAATGCAACAGCTATAGCAGGACTAAACAAAATACGGAAAGTAATCCAGAACACATTGAAAAAACCAAATATATAACAGTTTATTTACATCACATATTGAAACTACTTGATAAACGTATGGAGCGATACAACTAAAAAAAACCTAGAAAATTACAGAGACAGCAAAACAGAATATTAAAGCTGATACAGTCTATGGATAGAAGAACACCAACAACAGAAATATATAAACAACAAAAGAACTAAATATAAAGCAACTAATTAAACAACAAAACTTACTATTCATACATAAAATAGAGAACCAATTAATTAAAACTAACCGGAAATTAACGAGTAATACAGAAATACACACACATAAGACAAGAAGACACTCTCACCTACGAACTGAAAAGACCATCTGCAACAGATACAAAACAACACCAACCACAGAATACAATAAGTTGCCAAAAGAAATAAAAACTTTAAACCACACAAGATACAAAAAAGCCATTAAAACAATAATTCAACAGCAATATACATAAAAAATAAGGAGTGGAATCACCAAGAACGCCCTGGATACCAGTAGCTCGGGACGAGACAGGGGTCTCACCATCTCGTGACGAAGATAGAGGGCGAGAAAATGCAGCACGCCGACGCGGCATATTATGTAGAGTGCTGTAGACAGAAGTGGGCCACGTTTTTATTTTTGGTTGTAAAATGGTGAAAAATGAAAATTTTGTCTTAATTTTTTTTTTAATCGCAAGGGTATTCCAAAACGCAACTTTCCATCATAGCAGATGCTTGCAATTAAGTTTTGAAGTATTTCTCTTTTTGAATGGAAAAAAAGTGTATTTTCCGTGTTTTCCGAAAGTGTAGGGAGAAGTGAGCCACCCAAATTTTTATCTGAAAAAATGCTGCTATATGCTACAAATTCTTGTCCCGGGGGTTTTCAAAGGCGCTGATTACGAATCCGTTGTCAAATTTGCAAAATTCAAAATAGTTTACACGAAATGAGGGTTAAAAATTGAAAAAACAGCGACTTCAGTAATAATGTTCATTTAATGTCTGGAAAGAAGGAGTAATAAAGTTGGAATGACAAAAGGTGTTGCAAAAAAAACGCAAGTTTTAAGTAGTGTTGAAAAGACGATCTGCTAACATCGGTAGCAGCAGAAGCAACACGCTCCGATATTTTTTATTTTCACTTGCTTTATAGCAGCAATGAATTTTTCATAATTCACCTCTTTTTTTGGAGTTTCCTTTTTTTTTGGGGGCATGAAGGCTTAAATGATAAAAATATGTAAATAAGACATTTGCATAATTGATAAAAACACTTTACTGTGCAAAGAACGGCATTACTCAAGTGGCCCTTGTCTATCCACAAATAGTGGCCCACTTCTATCTACAAGCGCCTTTTTTTGCATATGCATCCCACAAAAACACAATGTGAATAATGGGCAAAAATCACTTTGCATTTCAAAGATTATATGTCCAAATAACATATTGCATATTTACCTGAGTTTTTCTCGTAAAAATGCGATGACAAATCGCGTGAAAGGGTACGAGGGTAAAAACTTTCTCGGCGAAATTCTTTGCGCGTTTCTCTGTACAGTGCGAGAGTAGGTCTATGACCTCCAAATGCTTCCAAAAAGTGAGCTCGCGTCAAAATACGATAAATAATGTGCGCGGTTTGACATAGATGTCACTAGTCTGACAGTTATTCGGGTGGCCCACTCCAACCTGTGGCCCACGTATGTCTACAGCACTCTATATATTTATTAATATGATTTCGGGCAATTTTTACACTCTTCTTCTTAAATCAGGATGCATAGATAAAAAGGTTTTTTTAAATCAAAGATATACATATGTCTTTGCTCGTATTTAGAAGAACCATTTTTTTCAGTTAATATATATTTCTTTCAATGAATGAAATTCGTGTTGACTAAAAGAAATATGTATTAACTGAAAGAAATTGTTCTTTTAAATACGAGCAAGGGAATATTTCTTTGATTTAAAGAAAGCTTTTTATCTGTGTGGATTTTCTGCAACGTGTCGAATGTTGGGCTTCCAAGTGCTCAATTGCTTCTCAAGATGCCACTTTACAAATTCGCAGAGAAAATATATGGCGTTAATCTAATGGCGTTAAATCGCACAAACGAGGTGCCCACTTAGCAGGTCCCTTTTCGTGAAATTAATCGTTGGTCAAATATTTCAATAAAATAATTGTATCGCGCACTGTGTGGCAGGTGGCAACTTTATGCAGAAACCACATGTCCACCACAAATTAATGCCTTCCAATTGAGGTACGAAACAGTTAGTGATCATGTGTCTGTCACATTCTGACCATCATCATTTTTGAAGACATGTGGGCCATTGATTCCACCTGCTCATAAAGCACACCAAACGGTGGTGACATCTTCTGGATATAATGGTGTTTCCACAATGGCTTGTGGATTATTATTGCTCCAATTCTGCTTATTGACATTTAACCAAAAGTGTGCTACATCACTGAACAAAATTTTCAAATGAAATTGTGAGATCAATAGTAACGTTTCCTTTGGCCCATTTATCGAATCTACGGCGCCAACGATGTTCGTGCGGCTTCAATTGCTGTAGAAATTGATTCTTATAAGCACGAACACTCTATACATTTTTATAAATTACAATTACAATTTTATAAATTACAATTCTTTCCTCGCAATCTGAAGTAAGTGAGAAAGATTGCGAATCAACAGTTAGGCGTATTACGTAATGGGCTTCCCCGCCGATATCCGATCCAATTTTAAAGATTCGAAATATGCCACATGACTCATATATTTCCAACCGTTATTTTTAGAGCAATATTTACATCGAGCAATCAGGAAGTGTATGCTTAAAACAAAAAAAAAACAAATCCCACCATCCCAAAATTAATACAAAACCTTACAAAAATAAAAAGCAATAAATCGCGTAAAAATGACAACGTTGACAGGGGAAAACGCACTCTTATTTATATTCCTGTCCGCTATACGGTTCTCCAAATATTTGAAATATACACTCCGCGATACAGGCGTACTAAAAATATTATTAGATACTTCAAAAGTCAGATGTTTGCATCACAGACGTTCCAGTCCGGGACTCGTTAATCAAAATTGTTTACCCTAGAGAAAATTAAGTTCTCGTTAACTCGCCGGCGAGCTTGATTCATACGTAAATAAAGTTCGTTCCATTTCTTCGCGAGAGCGGAGAAAATTCATCGGATGCGGGATGCGTTCCGACATTTCTCCGTGATTGTCGTTTTGATTTATTTTTATTATATTAAACCGTTCGTTTCCGTGATTCTTATAATGTGAGAAGTGGCGTATGCAAGTTTTTTTTTTTTAAATTCACTTTCTGCGGCGTTTCTATTTTTAAATCGCACCGACAATTTGATCTTGAAAACGCAGGAAGGAATGAATCGTGAGGATTGGAGCAGACACCGTGGCGTTTGTTTTGACTGTTTCCCTATATGTGTGCGCATCTTCTAGTTTTGGAATTCCACGGGTTTTAGATGAGGATGAGTACAGGGGCGGAATTAAAATTGTCTGGAAAGAATATTTTGCAGTAATCATAACTTATGGTGGGATTCTATGCATATATGTAGTTCCTGTAAGATTATCTGTAGGTCTGTCTTTAATAAAACTAACAGAAGTAATAAAGTTGTTTTCATTAGTGTTTTATTAGATAATTATGAATATTAATTTGAATTGGAGTCGCTATTATTTGCTTAAGTGTTGTATTTAATTATTGCCTTTTTTAATTACACACTACATATACAACTGTTTTACATTACTTTTTTCACATTATTGATTTTTTACGTAACCAAAAATATTGCTGAGATTATGTTTTAAGCTAAATTATGAAATTGGACAATCCAAGCTTTGCTATATGGTAAAATACTATCTATGCCAATGTCTTTAATGTCACCTGATAATAATATTATATAACCTCGTGTTATGAAGAAATCTTAAAAAATATTTATATAGTAACAATTTATGTTTAAAAGTAGCTTTTTAACATAATTTGTAAATCTATCAAATTGTGTTAATGCTGTTGCAGATATAATTTGGTAAGGCAATAAAAAATTGGAACGGACAAAAAAAATGCACGCTTTTTGAAATATTGATGTTTATGTGCTGGAGGCAGTAACTAGATCTTGTGTCGTATAGTCACGGTTAGTGTAATTTTTTTTTTTAAATCTTTCTTTTTATTTCCATATACAAAGCACAATATAATCTTTTATTTATAAAAATAGACCTGAATGATAAGTTTCGAGGCTTCAAACTGTACAAAATACGTACTGCTGTGTACTGATTCAACTAATTAAAAATGCTTAATGAATAATACAAAGAAAAAGAAAAATAAATTAGCTAGCTCAATGGATAAAATTTAAATTGAACAAAAGAACAATTAACCTCAGAGTTACCCTCGCGAATTAAAACTTGAATCTAACCATGAAAAGTAAATTGTGATTGAATGAAAACAGACTTTCTTAATTACCCGAAAAATTGAAAAAGTTTAAATAAAAATATGAGAACAGAATTTTTAACCCAAAGATGCAAATTAACAAACAAATTTATTTTAAAAATGGGTTAAATTACAACTTGTGCAGAAAAAACCGTGAACTGAAGGTTCTGGCCTAAAATAAAAACTGCACTTGACTCTAAATTAAAATAGGACAATATTTCCTATGCAAAGCAAAAGTTTTGTTTGTTCAGGAAGATTATCCAAAATACACAACCTTTGAATTTCAATCCACGTGGTTTCACAAATTAAAATCAAAGCGTGGACAAATGTTAGAAATTTACAGAAATGAACAAGCTAAATGAAAGAACAATGTTTCTACTCACTCAAACGAGGTGATTGAAAAATAAAATGAAACAGCAAAATTGAATAACAGAAAATTAACTCTTTAAAATATAATGAGAGAAAAAACTAAAATATATCTTCCTAACAAAAAAATAATAATTGATCTTATATCTACTACGTCAATACACTACCAATTATCACAATAAGAATTCCTTGATTGACTAAATTAAAACAGAATTAAATATTACAAATTCAAAATGAATTACAAAATGGCAACAAAGATTTAAAAAATACGTCTACTCACGTCAATAGTCGAACAAGGAAGTCCTTAACAAAATTCTACAATTGTTTTTCTTACAAAAATCCCTCTCTCAAAATCGTACAACGCGGACGTATAACATTACAACGACAATAATCAATAGAATACGCATAAAATCAGCATAAGCGAACAATTTATTGACTGGACTAATTAAAAAAAACTGAACACTACATAATAAAATCATACAATTAATTCTTAAACTAAAATTAATCAAAACAAAAATAAAATTGTGAAAATTCTCGGTAAATTGAAAAACAGCTGATCGGAGAAATCAAAACAACCAAAAATATGCTATAACTTAAAATACACTCAGCGAAAATGGGTTGTCTAACCACAGCGGTATGTTTTTGCAAAATAAATACTTACACTACTAGAAGAGCCCCAATAAAGTACCCCAAGTATTGAAAAAACTCAATAAAGTATACATAGAACGCAAATTACTTAAACTGCAACTTTGTTTTTAATGATGTAAGGCACAACAAGTTCCTGAGAATTGACTGCAAATACAATAATCAATATAGTCTTCTCACACCATATTTAAATCGAAAATAATGTCCAATATATTGAGCAATTGCCGAATTGCATTTTGAAAAGGTAGAATGGACGTTTTACTTTAGTTTACTACGATCCGACTTAGTTTTGCCTAGTTATAGTGACAGAATTTAAAATACCTTGTATAATATTTAAAAGAACCGTAACGTTAATTAGATGTTAAAACAATTATAATAACATCTCCATAAAAGATTATATTCTCCCGTATTTATAAGCGTTCGCAAGTTCGCCCGTTAATCTAAATTACAAACAACATAGGTTCGAGAATTGAGCTTAGTGTAATCCCCGTCCATTACCAAGAGATTTTGAAGTAATATTATTGCAGGTAACTTTTTGCACTCGATTACTTAAGTAATTTACAATCCATTCATTTGCAACCACCTAAACCTAACATCATATTTATTTAGCTCACACGACAAAATTAAGTGATTCATGTAGTAAAAAGCCTTCTGAAGATCAATTGATAAATGTTCACAAAACAGGGACTGATCAATACTGGAATAAACTATCTCCGCGGTATTATTTAAGGTAAAACTAGTGTTGCGAGAGTGCAGGAAACCGTGTTGATTTATACTAAATACATAATTTTTTGAAGGGATTTCGATAATTTGTCTGTTACCGCCATCGCTTCACAAATTTTTGAAAAGATATTCAATAAGTCTTAGTTTGGTAGTAAAGAACTAACATGACAGGTAAGGTTAGTCAAAATGTCTGCTGTTTCCTTTGGTCGTGTTAGCAGCTAACAGTAAATTGTCAAATAGCGTCACTTTTGTGTTTGTATGCGTTGCCGCAAATACTACTAGTGTGTTAATATGACAGCATCTGTCAAAACGCGCAAACTGTTCATATATATAGGGTTTTTAATTTGACCTAGAAGTACCGATTTGTTTCATACGGACAAAAATTGATGACATTGGTTAAAACATAAAATAGACGGAGAGTTCATATAAGTATATTGTAGTAAAAAAATTGTCATTTAGGTGGCGCCACCTTTAATTTCACTATGTATGTAATACTTATTCGATGTAAATTTGGCCTAAATCCCGCATCTAAATTATAAATATGTCTGATGTGCACATGTGACAAATACCACTTAGGGTCTATACAATGATCAACAAAACGACGTTACTATCAGAATGAAGTAGTGCCTTGCCATCTTCAGAAAGGTTTCGTATTATATAATTTAATAACACGTAGTATTAAATATAATTTATTTATCAGTAAAGGTTATAGACGGATAAGCTAGTGAAATCGACCCTTAAATTAGCTGTTTTTTTTTTCTGAAGTAACTTAATATATTCTTTGAATCTCTTATGAAAGTTTAAATTTTAATATCGTTATAAAATTTATAGTTCTACAATGATAGTCATGTATCTGGGGTAGTATTAGTTATTTGGGGTGTGAAAGCATACTGTGTCATCAATGTTTAAGAAACTGGTGCAAGGGCCAAAAAGAGATGGCATGAATCAACATAAATGGAGAGAATTAATCAGATCATTTCTATAACCAATTACATTTCCGTGAGTCTTATTAATTCTCACAGAAAATTTGATGTTCTGTCAGTATTAGTATTATAATCAATCTATTTTTAAAACGTTTTAAGCCGTCCCTGTATCGCAGTTAGACGCACACGTCCTGCCCGATAGGAATTTCTGGATGCAGAGGGAGCACGTGCCTATAAGCAGCGCGTGATCTCTAAACGCGTGTGTGCACGGGAGACGCGCCATGTGCGTTTCCAGAATTATGGAAACACCGGGCCCGCTGCTCTAATAACTTCCCGTTAGGTAGGTGTCTGAGGGGGTGCCGCGCGTGCACCCTCTCTTCAACAGATCGTTTTCGACGACAGATGCATCTTGCCCCCGGAACACATGCTCACGGTACAAACCTAAATGTTTACCTTCATACCTCTTAAAATCCTATTTCAGCCGTCCGCCAGGATGTTATATAGACCGAGAATTAATTTCGCGTGTAAAATTGTTTGGCGTCTGTTTTATCAAGATGAGTATCATATACGAGCCTACCTGCTGCTCCTGGCGTGGATTAATTTCCAGGAAAATAAACTGTTTCCCGAATCAAAATTGATTACTTTAGCCCACTTTTTTTTCTTCCTTGAAAGACGTGAGTTTACATTTAACGTAATATTCCCAGTAAATATTTCGCCTAAAAACTTGTTCTGGATTTTTACCTACGAATTTAGTATTGGATCGGTCGCGTGGATGAGCGCGTACATTTTTTCAAGTACTATTGAAAATACGTACTGCTGTGAACTGATTGTCCAAGCATATAAGTTTAAAGAAATTAAAAATGACAAAATTAATTTAGCTAGCTCAGCAAATATGAATTTAAAAGGGCGCCAGAGATTCTTAGATCTCAGAGTAACTTTCATGAAAAGTAATAGTGGGCGTTTGTAAAATTGACTTTCTTTAAAATCCCCAAAAATTGAAATGGTTGATTCAAAAAAATATAAAAGAACTGTAACATTAAAATGATATTTACAATCATTAAATTTATTGTTTAAAAAGAAAAAAGAAAAAAAAAAAACATTTAATTACAAACAACAGAGGAAAAAACCTTAAGACAAAAGGTCTTGGATTAAAATAACCCCTTCGTGAATTTACAATTAAAAAGGACAATGCAAATCCTTTAGCAAACAAAATGGAAGATTTGTTCCAGAAGATAAATCTCAATCACACAAAAAATATCCACGCGGTCACGAAATTTAAACCAAACTATAATTTACACGTGGAAAAACGAATATAATTTAAATTGAAATTTAATTTTAACAGCACATAGCTTCTCTTCACCTTAACCGTGGTGATTAACAATAAAATACAAATCAGCAAAACGAAAACGGAAAATTTAAACTCTTTAAACTAAAAACACGAAATCTTCTAGAACATTTTACAATAATTACTGATCTAATATTCAAAATGCGCACACAATTAACAAACAGCAATAATTAAATAAAGAGTTCTTTGATGGATGAATTAATATCAATTAAACGAACAAAGGTTTAAAATTAAATGAAATTACCTACATGGTAGCAAGCAAAATGAAAACATGTACTTACACGGCCGCCATCATTCAAAGAACTCAGTGCCTCACAGGGATAACATCGTACATATAAAATTTACAACATCTGCGTGCGATGAAGCCGCAACGCATCGCAAAGAAAATACTAGCATAGAAACTATATACAATACTGGAGTACGCAAAATGTACAAATAAATGAAATTAACTTTACACAACTGAACAATAAAATACTCAAACAAAACTATTAAATTCTTTCTTAAAATTAAATAAAAATTAACATTTGAGAGAATCCTCCCGCAGCGCGGACAAAAATTGATCTCTAATATCACTGAATTTACAATCCCGGAGTGCCGGACCACAGCAGTACGCTATAACTAATTAGTAGACTGTACTCTTAGATCATTGATTATATATAATAAGTATAGATAAACCACCTCCATAAGAGACAATGGTAACGCTTAAATTTGAGCTTTTGGACCACGCCGCTATAAGCCGCCACTGTTTCCTGGTCCAAAATATAAGTGGGATATCTAAGATCTCAACCTATGTTAACCCATTAGCTTGAACAGTGTTACGCTTTTAAATAACAGATGGTGCTGTTTACCACGCATATACATTGCCTGCGCCTTATATGAAATATTCAAATTGTTAAACTTGATAATTGTAAGAAACTCTGCATTTTCTTGGATACAAACTATAGATACATTCATGCTGCAATTGTTATTATTATAATATTGTTATCATGCTACCATGCTTACCAGTGTAAAGCAAATAGCTCTATCTATCTACAATGTAAAATAAATCGTACAGGACATATAATAAGGTGAAAATCAGTATAAAAGTCTATGTTTACGTTCGATTTTCGACCAATATAGTGTTACGCTACACAGTAGCATACAGCCCGGATTAAAAAAAAATTGAAATTTCAAAGAAACACATTAATTGAATTAGAAAAAATCAAGTTTTATATATACCAGTGTCATCTATTTTTTATAATTTTGATTTAGAAGTGTTCTGTCTTACCATAAGATGGCATGCAGGGAGAGAAATTTCCGATCGAGGGGCGGTGACATAAAAAAAATATTGAATAGCTCGTTAACTCTCTTATATATTAACTCAGTACGCATAGAGATGTGGTAGGATGATGTTGTCAATTGTCCTCTCCCTCAAATTCAATGTTTAAGACCAGTTTAAATGATCTCATAGGCATGATAATGTTATGCCTCCATCGTATTCAATCCCTTATGTGTAAATGAAACATTTAAGTGCGGATAAAAGTGATTTTATTTAATAAAAGAAATTACTAAATGTGAATTTGTTTATAATCAGACATAAATCTTTGGATATTTATCTCAGGTAAGTCCGTGAGTCCGTTTAATTAATAACACTAAAGTTTCATTAAGTAATTCCACCTTTTGCAATTCAAATTCATAGTTTCGTACTTAAATACCTTTGAAATAAATTTTAAAAATCCCGCGTTTTCTGACCGTTCAAATGGAGTTAAGCGAGGTTTAAATAGACGTGTGAAACAGAGTAGCCAACCTTGATGGTAAATCACTGGATATTGGTTCGTAACGTAAAAACATAACAAATACTTATAAACCTAATTACATAAATTTCCCCAAAGTAACTGGAGACCGTTTAGCTATGTTACAAACGATTTTCTAACCTCAAATTTTGCAGAACGGATTAAAATAAAATTTCTTATAAGTACAATTCAATTTAGATTAGAATTGGAATAATACGTTTATTTTTTAGGTAGATTTGACGAGGAGTACCTTTTTACAGGGCCGAATTCTGCGATCATCGGTGGTCAGGACTGTTCAGGTCGGATATGGGCCCTCGTACCTCGTAGATACATCAGGTCAGAGAGGATGGGTCGCTCAGGACAGGAACATTACTCGGAAAAATCGTCGGTGAAGAAAAATTACCCAAAAATCGTGTGTAATTTGGAATAAAATTTATGTGATAAACTTTGTTTAACAGTTAACAATTATTTTTAGATTGAAATTTGGAATAAATTTGGATTTTATCGAAATAGCCGTTAAATTTTACGAGAACAAACTGAAATACGTCTGCCTCGAACAAGGCTCGGTTAGTGAATGGTTCGAATTGAAAATGTTTTAACTGACTTGAAAGCGATTGTCTCCAAGCAAGGAGTCCAACTGTCTGCTGTGAAAATCCGTTATTATAACCGAAATGAGGAACCTCCATTGTTTTACATATGAGACTGGCCATGTGATCGCAAGAACTATCGTATGTTTCAACGAAGTGAAAATAAATAAAATTACAAAATCTGGAATCACCTTACACTTTTTATATAACAAAGGTATGAGTCTCTGAATTATGAGAAAAATACATTTGAAATTTTTAAACGCTTATTACTATAAAAAATTAACAATGTTAAAAATTCATTATTGCACCTAAAAGGTAGGCAACCATTTATACACATAGAATTGTTACAGAATCCAATTTCCAGCAATTCCCATGTCTGTCTGTTGACATATCAAAGCAATTGGTCTGCCAATGCATATAAAAACATTATTAAACAAAAATTTAATGAAATAAATACTCTGTAAAAGAAATTACAACTGTTCACATGAATTAAACGTGGATCCAAAATTTGATCTGTCAAAATCTATTGTAATAATATACTATACAAATTCTAATATTCATTTTCGATGTGTAGGTGTATCACTGCTGATCATCTTGCTTCCTGAAGGGAAAATTCTAAAGGAAAATGCCTTGAAGGACCTGCCAAATGCAGAGATTACCTACATCACCTGGACATCGTCTAGCTGTCTGCTGCTACATATTATATCCTTTTTCTATTATATCTAATAAGTTTTAAAATATAACTAAGTAAAATAGAAACATTCCCTTTTTTAAAAAATAGTAGAATATCAAGTAATCTCTCCATGACAATAGAAATACTTTAATTTTTGTTTTTTATTGTAAGTTTGAATAAATAGTATTAGTAAACGTTTATTTACATAACATTATTAAGTTCTCAGTCCGGTTTTTCCCTGAAAAAGTATGAAACAACCCCAAAAACATTTTTCCTTCTAAAAAAGTAGATTTTAAGACAGGTATTTTTGTAAATATAAATCGCAATTGTGATTATGTGTGCGATTATAAATCGCAATAATCGTACCTATGGGGCGATTACTAGTGATTTGTTTACATTTTAAACAGCAATATGGCTGACAATGTGAGGGTATTTAACAGTATTTATTACGATTTGAAAATTTCTTTTTTTTTCATTTCTTTTTTTTCATTCAACAACATTTTCTAATAAAAGAATCTTCTAAACCCAAAAAATGAGATACTTTATTCTTGGCGTAGTTTCATATTTTTGACGTTCCTTCCCAGTAAACCAAATTCAAATTTCCCGCAATTATTTTTAGTAACTTCAACTTAAAGGTATTCAAATAACTACTAATGTAATACAAAACCGTTGGTAATTTCGTGCTTTAATGTTGAAATTACTAAAAATAATTGAGGGAAATTTGAATTTGGTTTACTGGGTTCGTATACAATTAAATTTTAGGCTGATTTGATGAGGGTTATTTTAGTTTCTAGACATGCAGAGGCAATTTGTAAGAAGAAAGATTTACTAAATTCAAGGACAAACAAATTTCACATATGATGCGCACGTTCTACCGATAATTTTTTCATCATAATTATATATTATCGTATTTGGTTATATATTCCTTTCTTCTTTTTTCTTTTATATTATGTTATATGTTTATTATATTATATTTGTTTATAAAAGTTATGTAAAATAATTAGTACTTCAACTTTTATTCACAACCTTTTCTCCTAAAACTACTAATAAAAGCTCCAGCATAAATAATCTTTATTTGCGCACACACATTGCTTTATTGCATTAGTTTGGTTTTATTTTAATTTATGTACTACGGTGAAAAATAAGGTTAAGGTACATGAATTTTGATTTAAAATTATTAGTTGCAACACAATTTATACTCGATATTTTTACCGGCATATATCACATTTTTAAGATCTGTTTATTACTTTTTACGTTTTCAGATTTAGACACCCAAAAAACTACCTTTGTTTTTTGTTTCGTAGATATACATGGCTATACATGTTGTAAATTCAATGAAAGTGCTACTCTCCGCTAGAGTACGCCAATGTAGTTAGGTTTTCATAAATGCTAAAATAAATCTGACGAAACATTTAATGTATATGATAGATATAAGCGACATCTAGTGACACTTTAATTGCCTATTTTGATAAAGTGGCTGTTGGTATATCTATATTATATATAATCAATGTCCTAGATCTAGTAGGAACCTCAAGAGAATCGCCAGTTTTACTGCTGAAATACGTGCTCCTGCAGAACATAATGATAAAACATCAGGCTGTGCAAACAGTAGCAAAACACCATCATCCCCTACGCAGGAGGTTCTCACAGAGATAAGTGGAGACAATATTTCTACAGTTAAAGCTCCAGCTACGGTTCTTTAATGTTCAGAAGAAAACAAGAAACCGAATTCAGTGAGGAAAGCAAAGAGACAGGTTTGTGGAAAACGTGAAAGGAAAGAATCAAGTCAAATCTATCCACGACTGCCCATGCGTAAATAGCATTTTTACATTTAATCCTTTGACGGAAATTACGAAGGTCAAATTTTGCGAATGTAAATCTGAGCGTAACCCGACAATGTGCGGCATCTTTGTCGCATACCGTAAAGCGTGGTATCTTTAGTATTGCATTTAAGGTAGATGTGTTCGAATATTCGTTTTATTTACGCCATTTTTTTTCTTCTTTGAGTTGATTGTACATATTTTAGTAGTATGTGAAAATTATACCCGACAGATCCAACACTGCTAAAAACTTTACCAGACTAGATGGTTCGAAATTGAATTCTGGATCTGTTGCCGCGCGCAACGCAGTCGTCTTTCATTATCCGTATCTCTAATTATACGTCCGATTCCGAAACTTATGCAGGAATGTCGGGAATTTACCAAAGATCGCGCGACCGGCTAGTACTTATGAATTAATTGCGCCGTTCTCCGGGTATATAACGAAGGACCGATACGCGCAGCTAACGAGACGGGAAAAAGTAAGCGAAACGAGATTAAAGACCTCACGGCATGCGACACTATTCATGTACGAACGTAATTCGATTCTTTCTGCGCGCAGGAATCCAGCGCCTATGTCGTTCGTATGCGAGAATGCGGTGTCGAGTTCCTTTAATCGATGCTGGAGTTTGGATTGCGTAATGGGTATTGAAATAATCGTCTTTGGGGCGCATTTCTTTTTTCTAGATTTTAATAATTCTTGGCATGCTTCAAGCATGATGGAGGACATATTAATGTTGCAATAAGAAAAAATGATTCAGAGGCTAATGCTTCTAGGCACGTTATTTTGCTACACAGAGATTAGGAATTCCTGACAAGATTGAATTTCAAAAACTGGTATAGAGTTTGGTATCAATCGATGGTATACGATGCATATACAATGGTACACGATACATATTATAGAGGAAATGATGCAGTAGCAATTAGGAATCTTTTTTGTTGAAAGCTAGTTTAAAAGACAGAATTTTAATGTATGACTGTATGAACTAAAAAGATTCTTTTCACAAGTGGATGCAAAGTAAACACTGTCAGACAGATACATCGGCGACTATATCGAGACCAGTGTGCATGTCAAGAAGGAAAATCCATATTGACAGTCTTGCATTAGAGTCCAGAACATGACCTGCAAGCCAAGGAAGACTTTTGTGCACATTCTTGGACGTAGAACGAGCATATGGTAATACTTTTGTAGCATTAATCACTAAGGCATGGAAGAATAAAGGGATAGATGAAACAAACTGCAAGTGGATGGATTGTATGCTTAAAGGAAGACCAGCTTACATATCATGGAAGTGGCATTGGAGGCTCAGGTCGAAAGAGGGTGTTCGCAGGGTAGATCTTGTCCCCTTTACTGTCGTAGATGAGCTACTAGATAATGAAGGCTCAAAAATATTCGGATACACAGATGATCTTGTCATTCTGACCTAGAGTAAATTCAACTACGTAATATGGAACAGAGAAGCAGGACGTTCTATAAATTGTACAAGAATGGACCGAGAAGGAGGGTCTCAATATAATTTCATCTAAAACGGCAAATAATATTTACAAAAATGAGGAAGTTAGATAGTCTTGGGCTGCTAAAACTCCGGTGTGAAGAAATAAAAACTGTCAGAGGAAGTGAAATATCTGGGTGTCATTGTTTACTCGATATCGACAGCTTCAGATAATTAAAATAAGGGCGGTGGCAACACTTACATGTTGGTTAGAAGAGCTCATGCAAAACCATGGGAGTTAAGGCCAAATATGATGTACTGGACATAGATCACGGGGATATAGGCGCTTCAGTAAACTGTTATAACTGAATTTAGCAAAATACAGAGGCTTGCGTGTTTAGAAATAACACCAAGAGCAATTAGAGCTACTCTTACAGGAGCAATGGAATGCCTCCCATAGCTTCCTAAAGACCGAGAATGGTACTAGGGCTGCAATATACAGTGAGGTGAGAAGATCACCTTTCCACTAGGAAAATATGCCATAGTTTGCATTATGCAACCAAAATTAATCAGAGGGCCAATACTGAGGACATCTAGCAAACCCCAAGATGCAGTTAAACATATAACCTCATAGACTTGTAAGTCACTTTATTGCGAGTGACTACACAGGTAAAAATTTGACGGAGTGAAATAGGGAGTCTCCGTTTTGGAAATATTTTGTTCCAAAAAGGAGTTGCCATAGCTGAAAACAGAAAGTATTTCCTCGGTTTTATACAAAATCTCAACCAAAACGGAGATATTGAATTTACTCCGCTTTCTAGCACGATTTTCAAGGAAGAAATAATCTCCGTTTTCTCTCCGCATCTACACTACCGTATTTAAGTCCTAAATGTGAACAAATATCCCTAACATTGCATTATATTTTCTCCTTGACGGAGGTGATAATTTGTTTACTTAACAGATGTTTCTATTTCTAATACCTCAACGCCAAAAAGAGAAAGGATACCTTCGATTGGGAACATTTGTTCTCCAAATCGTAACTGTTTCCCTAAACATTTTAATTCATTATTTCCACGTGGACTTACTTGCATTAGCAACAGAGATAATTTTATCTGATACGATAGTAGTATTACATACATATGGAGGAAACAACATCCGTTATTCATTTTAATTACAACAGTAGGAGTTAAAATTTCTCCATTTCGGAAACTTTTACATTTATTGCAAAATAGTAAAACTGCATAAGAGAGACAAATTGGTCCTTAACGGATTAGGTTGCCTCGGTTAAAGATGTGTTTTCTCCTATGGAAAGCAAAAATATCTCTGTATTCTATCCGTTTAGTAGCAAAATATTTAACTCCGAAATGGAGGCTCCTTGAACGGATGGTCGCGAGGGAACACCGGAAAAGAGTTAAAACGGTGTTAGATTCAACTCCGTATTTTTATCTGTGTAGACATTCGGGAATCGAAGGAAACGAAAAAGCCGATGAGTTAGCAAAGGGGGCATCATCAGCTCCATATATAGGCCAAGGTACTAGCAGTGTCCAAAAACACTATGAGAACAGGTAAGAAGTTGTGTCAAGGAAAAACAAATACAATTGGGCATGTACCTTTAAAAAGACAATTAAAGAGGAAGACTGAAGAACTACTTCAGGTCTCCTAATAGAATGTTATACACTAAAAGAACACCTACAGAAAATTGGGATCAACGCTGGACATATTATCTGCAGATTGTTTAATGACATCACAAAGACTGCTTTACCTCATCTTGTATAAATGCGGGGCTCTAGACAGGCAATTCTTGGCAAGTCAAAAATGAACCCAATTTTGATATTGGAATTTCTGCTATAATTCAATGAATAAAAGAAATGGGAGACTAAGTACAAAATGCCAAGAGGCTGTAGTTTTTGAAGAGTTCATGTGGGATGCTACACTGACAGAAATATCCTTTTCATTTAAAAGGAATTACATTAAACTAAAAGTTTTTGCGTTTTCAATATGACCAACATGATTTGATAATTTTAAATTCACGCATTTCTTCGGAAATAATATATTTTTCCGTGAAACAGATTATTTTTTTAAGTGAAAGATATTGATAGTTCATTCAAGTCCTCTTAATTTTGAACTTGAAAACTATGCAGATTGGCAGAAAACAGTAAGCATTTTGATTCAAGAGCTTTTGCCTTTTCTTATTAACATTTATTTATTTTAGACTTAAGCGTAAACACAACAAAATGCCGTGATCATTTTTAATCGAAATGAAAATGAATTATCCCCAAAAACCCATGCACTAAGGAGGGACTTGCCGTTAGAATGTTGTTAATCCTAGTAGTATTGAAGAGTTGGTCGCAGTGAACATCTTCCTAAGCACTTTAGTGTGCTGTTAAAGAAAATCGTCTTTTCGATGGCGATGACTCCTATCAGATGTTGATCTGGTAAATATACCAGATTAGTATGTTACGATCGTAGTTTCCAGCCTATTTTGTGTGAAATATTATCTGTTACTGGAATGAAATAGGAGGTGCGCCATCTATGCGACAATTTCTCTACTACACATAAGTATATCTGCTCATCTGCTGTACTATATGGGGAGAAAACTGTTATACGAGAATAAAATGCGATATTTGTTTTTACTTCCATGTAAATATTTAGTTAAATTAATAAATACTGCGCTAGCTTCAAATAAATCTACTAACCAAATTATTTGTTTGATTGAGCACAGGAATATTTTGAATATTCCTAAATCAAGTAATAACTTAGTAACTGTAACCAAATGCATGAAAAGTGGTTGAAAACAACAAGTCGTTTTTTCCCGTGTATAACAGTTTTAAAACCTTCAAACACTATATACTGCTATAAAGTTCCTTGGCTTATAAGTAAATCAGCATTAACTGAAAAGATTCCAATTATCTTTGAAATTTCTTTAACCTCGTGCAAAAAATATTCACTTTTGTTCATTATTGTATGTGTATCTGAGACTTATGCAGGTGCGAACATGGATAAAACTAAAATACTTCCGCGTAAATAAGCACTCAGCTTGAATACATGTGCTTAAATTTTCTCTTAAAAAGCAAGTTTTAAATCAATGTATACATGCGTGTCCACGCAAATAAACCAAAACGTCCGGCTTTTTTTTATTTAAAATACTGTTTATAATTCAATAATATGATAACGTACTTAAAAGAAACTAAAATATGTTGTTAAATATGTACATAATTATAACAATATAATATGTAATGTATATTGTCTTACTTAAACTGAAGTTATACAGATATTATAAAATATTAATCAAAACTAAGGTGCATTCCATTTAATTACGGTTACTTTTCGTCGAAAAGCATGTACTTAAGAAGAAAATAGTCTTAGGGCAAAACAGCATGCTACTTTCAATTAAAATAATTCTTTTCATTGAACATGATAAAAACCAAAAGTTATAAAACTTTTCATTTAATGCAATCTCCTTTCTCAATGTACCATAACAACAAAAAAAAAACAAAAAAAATGATATATTTTCTTCAAAAAATCATCAAAAAAAATGATGCGACAAAATTATTCCTTAAGAAATTCCGTTTATTTATTAAAGCAGTACTTTCAGTATTGAAGAGTCACATAACAATAAAATTATTGCGTGGAAGACGCGTTTTCATTATTTATTCTGTATAAGAATCGAATATTTTTTTTTTTATTGGCCTGACAAGAGGTACCCTACAATATAGTACTCTTATTTGGCATCTAATCCTATAAATAGTTAGTAAAGATGCTTCTTTGTTTGTTTAATAAAGATGACAAATTCAATGGATCGGAAATACAAAAATATCTGAAAAGGCACTGTATACAAATTCTGCTATACCAAGACAGCAGAAGCTGCCACTAGTATTCTTTTCTCCGCCTTATTAACAATAGCTGCTAAATAAAATCTAAGTCTTAACAATTTTAATTAAATTTCAGTAATTATAACGCTTCCTAAGCAGATCATAAAAGTACATACATCAACATAACATTAGCAAGTCGATTTTAACGATACCCAGATGTTTGTGTTTCCAACGATAAATTTCATTTCATCTCGACTTACAAGAAAATGAACCGAGTAGCTATATACATACATACTCCCAGGGTTTCCCCGGCTTTGAAACAAACCAATTACCCCAGAAATACGGAACGCTCGCTCTTTATTGCGATGGAAAGTTATTAACTCGCAAAACGCTAAGTAAACAACGAAGTATTGAACGCGAACGATATAGTACGCGATTTTATATTTGGTTCGCTGAACTCGCGCACACCACTCTATGCATAAAGTAACAGAGATTTCTCGGAGCGAGTCGGTATTATTCGACGAAGCAGTTTCGATTATCTCGACTTCTCTTCTTCCATTAGTATATATAATAATCACAAATAAGGGGGAAAAAGTGTCAACAATGTCGCTGTCGGATAACATTTCTGAACGACGGTATACGAAAAGGCGAAGGAAGCCAATTCGGTTCGCTTCTGAGTAGGGATTTTTAATATTTTTTTCGCGATTGAAATAGAATTCATTCGAGCATTTCCTTTCGGTAGGTTCTTAGGTTTCTTATGTTAGGATGAATTTCATTTAGAAACGCGGCAAGTAGGTATATAAAAGGCACAGAAGACCTGGTAATGTCATGCACAAATGAGAATCTCCGAAATACACAAGCAATTCTATGTAAATACACTGAGCGTGAAAAGTTTTCGACTTTGCATCCTTAGATTTGCATTTTTTTTTTGTAGCTTTGTTATATCAACATAATGTCAACTCCAACGAGTTATCACGAGGTGTTAGCTCAGCGATTTTTTAAGTACGCAGTTACTGGCTTGTTGCAAGTTGATCTTAGGTCAAGCATTTTGACAATCAACAGAAAATTAATAAAGCCAAATGCACCAATGTTTGAACAATCATCTCGAGTGAAGTGTGCTATATATCTTTGGTTATATATTGGTATACAGCTACCCATTTGGTTTAAAGAAAGCGACCAGCTAACGTAAACTGTCTTGTTAAATTATTCTACAAAACAAATTGCCTGAAGCGAAATATATAGAGGTATTTGAAGATATTTTTAAAAATGTTGCTTACTGACGTGTGGAAAAACATATTGCATATTTTAAAAAAAATATTTATTTCTTAAGCCGTTGTCAATTTCGCTAAGGGTTCGTAGAATTAGATAGAATTAGAATTTATGTGGTGTATACTGTAAAAAATTAACAATATAATTAAAACACAATAAATCATGTAAATTTTGTTTTACATGTTTTTTTATAGGATATTTAACATGGAAAAAAAGATTTCGGTAAAATTTATAGCTTTTTCATGTAAGGTTACGATGTAATAAAAATTCGAAAGGAAAATACAGGAAAAAACATGTACAATTTTATGTTTACTATCAAAATTTACTTAAAAGTGTAAAATTGACAATTTTTTTGGGTATTTAAATTTGGGTAAAAATTTGAGGATCTTTTATATTTATTTTTACTTGAATACGTCGCAATGTGATTGGTTATTAGGTTATTTAACTGTACGCGTTCGGCAAATATACAGTTCATATAAATATTATATACGAATTTTACAGTACAATCTTTGAAAAATACATCAGCATGTGAAATTTACTAGATGGTAGAAATTTTACCTAATGAAGCAAATTCACCAGTAAAATTGTAGGCAACTTTTTTTACAGTGTAGTTATTTATACTAATTTGGGTGATGATAATAATACAATAAAAAAAGATAAATAGGTACATAAAGGCTATATTTATTTGGTATTGTAAATTCAGGAAACATTTTTTTGTAAGAAACAGTTCATGTTTATTTTGTGGCAGCATCTAGGTGTCATAGATGTTTTTTTTTACCGTAAAAAAATGTAAAAATGAACTAACAAACATAGATAATAAGTATTATATTTTTAACAATATTAGAGCGGTGTGTAAATAAATACAAGCGTACGCGCTAAAAAAAACTTTTAGAAATAACGAATATACGAACATAGCATTCGTTTAAGTAAATAAGAGAACAAAAAATAAACAGAATTCTCTAACAACTATTTACATAGAAATATTGTTTTTGTCAAGGCCATCAGGTTGAGGAATTTTATTTCAAGTAATAATAGTTATTTTATGTAACAACCCCACACAATGTAAGTTTCCCTCATTAGTTTTCCTAGTTTTTATATCGATTTTGGTCAAGAAATATTTGGGTTAAAAATTCTGTTCTTTTATTTTATATTAAACCTTTTCTATTTTTCGGGTAGCTAATTAAGAAAGTCAGATTTCATTCACTCACAATTTACTTTTCGTGGTTAGATTCAAGTTTTAATTCGCGAGGGTAACTCTGAGGTTAATTGTTCTTTTGTTCAATTTAAAGATCTTATCCGTTAAGCTAGCTAATTTTAATTTTCTTTTTCTTTGTTAAATTTCGTTTTGCATTTTCAATTAATTCAATCAGTACACAGCAGTACGTAGTGAGTACATATGTATCTCCACTCGTTACTGAATCAAATAGAGTCGTCCCCAATATAAATATATATAAATATTGAGTGAATAGCGGTAACAAAAGACACTTTGGGGCGGTGCACAGTGGTCCCAAATACCGAAAAGCTGGCCAAAATATGAAGCTATTATTTGATTCTGATGAAACTCGGTATATGAGGGTTTTGCAAGTCGCTTATTACCAACATGAAGGGCATTTTTGGAAAAACAAAATGGCGGACTACTTAGTGCAAAACTGCATGTATATTCATGAAACTCGGTATATGAGGGTTTTTCAAGTCGCTGATTACCAATATGATGGCAATTTTGAAGAAACAAAATGGCGGATCCAAAATGTCGACTTTTATTAATAAAACTGCATTTATATTCACGCAAACTCGGTATATGAGGGTTTGCAAGTCGCTTATTACCAATATGAAGCTATTTTGAATAAAAAAAACAAAAAAAGCAAATGGCGGATCCACAATGACGGACTACTTAGTACAAAACTGCATGTATATTCATGAAACTCGGTATATGAGGGTTTTTCAAGTCGCTGATTACCAATGTGATGGCAATTTTTGGAAAAACAAAATGGCGGATTCAAAATGTCGGACTTACTTAATATAAAACTGCATTTATATTCACGAAACAGTCAGAAATGGAAGATAATCTAGAACAAATATTACCAATTATTTCTATATTCATAAGTACACATATGTTATGTGCCCATTTTTTTCAAAACTGTCTCATGAATTTACCACATACGTATGTCGTGTAGCGCAACAAGATATGACTACAAAATATGGCCGCCTAATCCTGTATACTGTTTTTGATGTATCATTCGTTGTAGGGTAGATATTTTTACAATTTTTCCTTTCAACAACATATTTCACTTGATTTTTCTGGCATCATTACACAAAATCTAGCATAAAAACCTTAGAGGGACCTATGGGCAGCCAACTACTTGATATGTTTTAGAGAAACATTCAATCAACAGCCTACAATTTGTTTCGAGGCAAGATCCATCAAGACTTTTTACTTTTTGCTTTTTTTCTGACGACTTCGCTAAAGTCAATCATGTAAATTACGTCAATAAGATTGAGAACTGATTTATTAGCATGTTGTGAACATTAATTTTGATCAACAGATTATTCTTGTATTCATCTTCAAGGAAAGAATCCATTTAATAGAATTGAAAAATGTTAACCTATAAACTTTTTAGCGTGTTTAGAAAAACGTACTTACACTTGTGCTTCATAATTTCAGCAGTGATGCGAAAGGAAGTAAATTTTACAAACAGGTGTGAATGCATGGCTTGCTCTAATGTTGGTAATACATACTATATGTAGTTCTACAGCTATTCCGATAGTTAAAAGTTTCTACATAGGAACTTTTTTTTTCGACTTTTGACCAGCTTTTCGGGATTTGGGACCACTGTGCGGTGTGCAAAGTTATAGAAACAGTTTAACTGTTTAACGTATACCGCTATTTAAGGAAAACTGCTACAAAAAGTAGCAGCTTTTTTAAACTGTTAACCAAAAGTAGCAGAAGCAGGTTGTAGCTGCTAACCTAAAGAAGCGGTTTTATACGTCACTACGTAAAACAAATTGTTTTTTAAAAAATATCAAAAAAAAATCATCTGCTCCTTGGTGTGCTGAAAAAATAACAAAAAACAAAAGAATTTTTGAAATCGGTCCAGTAATTTCAGAGTTCATATAGGTTAAACAAGCTTACACTGTTGAAAATTTTAACACCTTTTTGACTAATTTAATAGTCAGGAGAGGTCCACACTCTTTTCGTGTTATTTTGTCCAGAACTATAGAAGTTTAAATTTGACGAGCAAAGATAGTCAAGTATTGTCTATTGCTAAGGGGTTATTTTGTCCAACTGACACATGGAATTATAAAATACTTCTAGTCACATTTTATTTGATCTAGACTAGACAAATTTACTAGCTGTTTAACTAAATGAATGCGATCTATTGGGTGTTTTAACACCATTTTCTAAACACAACGTCTTTTTAATATGCAACTCCTATTTCTTAGTGCTATAATATTCTCTCTTTAAGACGTTTTCTGAATTATAAATATGCAAAACCACTCATTCACAAGTTTTGGTTTCAACTAAACGTACCAATTTTAAAATGATTTTTTGAGGAACCATTATAAAATTAAGTGAATGTTTATGCTATTTGATTCAAGTCTAAACTAATTGCGTAAATAGATGTTCCCAATACATCTTTAAGATGTTGAAATTTTTTATGCCCACTGGAATTAACGTTTAATAACACGAGGTTACACTTTGCAAGTCAGTCACATTTGGTGGTTTGTTTGGATATGTTAATACGGAGAATCAAACACGAAAACAGATACACGTGCAATACAGGTTGTGTGTATAATGCAATACTGTATTAGAATAGGTGGGGTTTCTATATTTCTATCCGAGGGAAAAATTCTGATTGGCTGACGCTTCTGAATGTCTAGAAAAATAGTCAATCCTCATATATGAACAAAGAATTCACACGAAATTCTAGTCATTTCTGTTCTATTAAATACGCGTAGTCAACTCGTCTGGCAAAGTTTGTAAAAATCAACACTAAAATATTTGACTAGCGCAAAATTAACGCCAACACCGTAATATTTTCAACAGTGTACATTGTTTCACTCTAGTAAATACACCGAAGAAAGTTGAGAATATTGAGAATAGTGTGATTATAGACACTTTAAAAATGTCAACATCAAATACATTGTTAGTAGCATCGTACTGTTTCCAAAACTTTTGGCGCGCCTCGTATCGATCGCGAGAGCTTGGGAATCTGTGGCGCGCGCAAAAATCCCAACACCCATTGCGACAATATCAGCATCGGCAGGCGATTTAATTCAGATCGGACTGGCGCGCCTAACGGTAAACTAGGAGGGTGACTGCTCGACTCCGTTTTCTATTAGATGCGCTTCTCCGCGATACGGTCGACTAGGAAAGCGCGGGCTAGCTAGCAGCAGTCGTCGCGCCACGCCACGCCGTCGGTCGACCGGCCACCGCTCGCGTACGCTATTGCACACTAGCCGACTGCGCTCGTAAATTAGCAACAACTTACCTCGACCAGTGTGATAATGATGATAAAAAGTGGTGGGGGACAGCAGGTGTAATGATCGGCGTAGTACTTCCGGTCTCTCTCGTCCGTTAGGAATTCTTCGGCGATTATTCTCACCATCCTGTCGGCAAAAAAGGGAATTAATTACACAGGATTGTGGAAAAAGAATATAACCTAATATAGGTAGGTACATGAGATTCTCACTAGAAGGTGATAGGTACAATCAACTCAAAGAATAATGATATGGGTAATCAAAGGGATATTCTAATACATCTACTTTAAATGCAACGCCATCCATAATCGTCCCGAAAGACAATACTCCTTACGGTATGCGATAAGATACTGCAATCCTTTCGGCTTGCGCAGAGATTTACATTGGCAGAGATTTGACCTTTGTAGTTGCCGCCAAAGGATTAAATGTAAAACATTTTTTTAGAATCTGGAGTAGATTTTCAATTCCCTTGTTTGTGCCAAAATTTTATAAAAAAAAAAAACTAATGTGTTTTCTAAAGGAAATCATATAGTCTGCAATTACTTCATAAAAAAGCATTTCCACAATGATTCCAATAATACAGATTAGATTATTACTAAGAGAGTGCACCCGCAATCGTCCACTGCAACCACTAAGGTCTATTCTACAGTGGATGTTATCATATCATCAGTTTCATCCAACAAGTTCAGGCCATTAAGGTAGGTTAGAATCGCTCTAAAGAAGCGTCAACCTTCCCAAAGGTTGCATACCTGATTCTTGTAATGGCAGGGTAGTGGTGGAAACAATGCTCTATTATCTCCTCATCGTCTTCTAAACACAGTTGGCATTCTGTAGAGACAGAGACAATCATCTTGACATGTTTACTGAACAAGTTGAAACTGTTCCTTAGTTCTGACATGATTAGGTGAAATACATTCCTTCGCATGTACGAAACCAGGTTGGAGCAATTTCTGATTTCTCAATTTTATTTGTTGTTTAGCTGCCATATGTACTATGCAATTGGTCCCTAAAATTTGCTTCATGTTCCCGCAGCTATTTGGTCATACAAACATGACTATTTGGTGATTGATTCACCAAATGCTGTTGGACTGGCTTCTTCTTCTATAAAGATGTTCAAGGATGGCAGTTCTAGAAAAGCTTCCAATGCCAATGATTATCACTTTTGCGACCCTTTGAATGAACGAAAGTTTTTCGGTGGCTTTTGTCTGTTCCGCATTTTGCCAGCAAGCTATTGATCCATAAGTTATAGTTGGATTTAGTACCATGGAGCCAATGGACTAATTTTGGAGATAGTTTCTAGGATTTCGCACATATTCTTCGACATGTCCATAAGGACACCATTGTCTTCTCAGTAATCTATTCCAAATGCGGATTCAGGATAGTGTCTTATCAAACAAGATGTCTAGATATTTTACATTATCTGCAAATTTAAGTTTTACACCTTAAATAGTGGGTGGTATGAAGTGTTCCTCTCTCTTCTTCCTGGTGAACACTACTACCGTGGTTATATTTGGGTCAGCTGCACCAAGTACAAATGGCGTTACTTATCTATTGGTAGGCTGAGTAAATTTCCTTGTTTCTGCACCTCAGCTTCAAGCGCTCCAATGATAGCCAGCAAGTCGTCTATCAGTAGTGATTATAGCAATGAGGATAAAATCCTTCGGCTTCCACTTGACTAGTTATCCGCTTACAGTTATTATGATATGCAAACAACGATCAGCTTGCTATGATCGCTTTGCATAGGGATGAGGAAATTGCATTATTAAACGCTCCTTCTATGTCCATAAATGCTGCCATTGCTATTTCTTTGGACCCATAAGATTCAAAATCCTGGAGACTAGATTGGTCAATGCAAGATTCGTGGATTTGTCTGCTTAATCCGCATATTGGCGTCCGTAAAAGGGTTTATTTGAAAGAATTAATTTTCTGATATCTTCAAAAGAAAGAAAATCACACTAATTGAACGAAAGGAACTGGGAAGAGGGTTACGATTTTCCTATTTTGAAATATGTAGCATACTCTCACTTTCGTCGACTTTGTTGGTATATAATTCCAAGAAAGACTAGTTCTGAAGAGTCTGACCAAGTGAGGGACTAGTATGGTACTTCCTTTTTGGCCTCGCGTGGCGTTTTGTCTGGTTTAATCGATTTAATAGCCCAACTAACAGCATTGAAACTTCCTAATTGTCTGCCAATCAGACAGTTGATTTTGTGGATTGTATAATGTCCTTTGGGAGGTCACTCATAATCAGGCATCTTGGAAGTGGTTCTATGTTAGAAGCTCTAACGTTATCTTTGCCAAAGCGCCATATGTTCGCTTTAGCAAACTTAATATTCGCACCAGATTCGCTTTGTGGATCCTACGAACACTATGTCACCTTGCGTCGCTCAGTCAATGGTGGACTGCTGTGTAAGCAATTGTTCGTTGCTGAACACTGAAGAAATGCAGTCACACCACTTTTACACGCAGAAGCAAAGATTACAACATAAACGTTAGATATCAAGGTAAGTCCATACCAGAATCGGAGTTTGTCAATTTGTTTGGGAATCACATTGGATGACAACTTAACTTTTGGTCACCACTATGGTAAACTAAATAGCAGGCTTGCATCTTTATATTACATGATATCAAATCTTTGAAAATATCTCTTGATTATTTAAAATCGTTTTATTATACTAAACTTGAATTGATTCTGATGTGTTATGACATTATCTTCTGGGGCTCCTCAGTAGATGGTAAGAGTGCTTTTGTAGCGCAGAAGAGATTTGGTAGGTGCATTTGTTGGTTGCAGTAAGCGTAGCTTCATGTAGAAATTTATTTAAAAATTTGAATATCTTACCATTGGCTAATTATGTTTTTGTAGCAGAATAGGGAATTATTTAAGCAAAATTTAGAGTATAATAATGTAATGACAACCAGACATTTCCATAATTTTAGTGTTGCCAACCATAAAACCAAAAAAAAAATTGAGATAAGTAAAAGTTATATACTTATGTATATAACTTTCTACCAATGCTCATTAAGAACTCGACTTGGTCAAGTTTTGAGACCAAACTAAAACAATATTTGCTAAAAAAAACCATTCTACACTGTTGAGGAAGATCTAAGTAACAATTGCTGAAGTGATATTACATATAACTTGTGTCATAGTGGGTTTTCGGCATACAAATAGTATAAGCTATTTTCTCCTTTTAAAAACGCACTTATTGCTTATTCACCTAATCACTTTGCTTGCAGATTTTTTTATGCACAATGTAGGATATAATGGCGCAATAATTTACTCCGACCGAAGAAAAAAACACACTCTGAAAACAGGAGAAAAAAAAAGAACAATCGAATAATGATATAATCCTGAAAATATTTCGCGTTCCGAAACGGTACACAATTGTTTTCTAAGAAACAACAAAAGCGAAACAATTTAACGGTTTATACGCCGAGAGGAACGGGAAAAGAAACAAATGACGAATTCAAAAATGACAATTGAATAACTCATATGTTTGTTTCTGCGTTTCAGAACATGTAGAATCAAGTAATGACCATGTATAGCAGATCCAACATACGGAACTAATTACTTAAGAGAGCGATGAAGAAGCTGAACTACCATGACTTTTCGTTTTTTTTTTTTTCTGTCTTAATAGACGAATATCCCAGGAAAAAATTAACAATGCAGACGAACAATGGACGATTGTTACGGCGAAGTGAGTCCAAAGTTTCCTATATAGTTGAGCTGTTGGCTGTGGAAACAAAAATGAAAATTTCCCACTTATGCAAACTGCATTGTTTTCTACGTGATTATATATATTTTCTTCTTCTGTCATTAGTCACTTGATCTATTTTTGTTATTAACAATCGCCGCAATGTGATTTATACCGACATACTGTAGGAAATACGGTATATGTTTGTCTCTACTATGTAAGATACATGAGACATACTCGCAGGTTACATGCATTTGCATAGAGATTATGCCGTGGAAACCTTTCGTCATTAATTTCGCATTATTTTAACGGTATATTCGTGTTTTTATTTGAATAGAATAAGCGTGAGATGGGAAATATGTATCTACAAGTAGTACATGATTTAATATGGTATTTGACCATTTTAGATATAGTAGGAATTAATAGTTTTGCATTATCCATATATAATAAGTTCTTGTTACATCATAAAATTGATGATGCAATAAGGTACAAATGATGCACTAGTACCTTATTTAGTAGTTACATTATTGATTTTACTAGCTACAACTTTTATAACGATAAAAAATTGCGTAAAATAAACGGAAGGTAATTCAGTTGCTAAACATCTCAAAAAGATTTATATCATTTACGTTCAACCTGGAATAAACACCTGAAAAGAGAAATGTTTACTGACCCAAATGTACAGTGGCCGCCTGCTAATTTTATGTAGTACCCAACCTCTCATAATACTATTCCAGAATAAACATGAAATCTTATGCTCTTGTACATAATATACACTCTCAAAATCGATAAGAACAGTAATTAACTATAACTAACTTGTTTAAGGTAGGTGGTTTTTGAAGTGCTTGCTTGGATCTTGTATATCTGACCTATCAAGTGTATTTGGAACAATCTTTTAGTTTTATATTCTGAATTTTTTGCAATAACGTGTGTTTTTCCTTTGTCGTAAAATATGTCTTAATTCGCTTACATTAGCTTCAGGATTTAGAAGGTATTTTAACAAAATTATTTTTATACAATGTTTATGAAACAATGAATTTCACTAGAGAGACTTTAAAAAAAAAAAATATACAGAATTAAAACTGTAAGATTGAGAAGTTAGTCATAATTTTAAGATAAAAATTTAAAATAATTTTCATCCATGTATTTGGTTTAACTTTTAAGAGCTTATTGTAGCTCCAGTGCTGATCCCAATTTTCTATGGGTGTCCTTTTAGTGTCCTGTAAAGAGCCGTAGTAAGCTGCAGTAGTCTTCTTCTTTGATGGTCTCTTAATAAAGACCTTTCCATGAATTTGCCTGATCATTTTATTCAAGCATGCTTTAAGCTTTCCTTTTTCCTGAATCAGATTTGCTTGCTCTTGATTCAGTTGTATTTACGGATAACACTACTCAGTAACTGCCATCTGTATATAGTTTTGACGTTGCCTCACTATTGATACCCTTAGGTTTCTTCGAAGTCTGAGGTGCGTTTTTGAGTCCTGCCAAGGTCTTTTCTTGCTGCCTTGGACCGTCTTCTTTTTACCCTCAGTGGTCTGACTTCCGCCTCACACCTTGGGTATCTGCTTTGTTTCCTTAGAGGCCTGATTTATACTTTCCGCCTCGGATCTTCTAGGATGGCGACGTGGTCTCTGTTGGGTCCACGTACCCTCATTCATTTTCCTTTACTTTCTCAGTATCCTGATCTGGGCGCCCAGATAGTTCTTTTTTCCGTACACTTTTATGCTGTTGGGCATAGAATTAAATTCTTCTTCAATTTGCCATAACGTTCCCTATACCCATATTCAATAATTCAATAGTTTTCATTACTCGTTTTAAAGTTTGACTTTATGTTACTATTATGAACATACAATTAAAATTTACCAACATGGAGACAAATTAAGAAAGATGTGTAACCAAACATCGAAACGTTTTTGTTACAAATAATATTAAAAAAAAATGAATGCCGCTTCCCAAGTTTTTTTTTTTAATTATATATAACAATATTTACTGCAAATAATAAATTTATTGTAATTCCGTCATATGTAAATGTTAACAAATTCTTTTTTTTCGCTTTTGTTTGACTTTTCCTTTTATTTAATTCAGTCTGTTTCCTGTTTCTTCTTGAGATATTGATCAGGTTAAATTAAAAAGTCTTTCTTTATTTTTTGCTACGTACGTTTCATTGCCTGATGGCGACTTTTTTAAGCACCTTAAAATAATATTAATTTTTTAGTTTTTTTTAAACAACATTCTAATAATTTATAAATTACATAAAAGTACGAATAAATTGTATTTAAGTTTTTCTTTTGCATTGTGTTTAAAACAATATTTTATAACACGAAATTTGAGGTATAAAATTCTCGCGTGAAATTTTAAAAATGCAAAATACATAAGACCAAATATTATACTAGTAAGTACATTATATCGTATTTGATAAGACATACGAGGTTGTAGAATTTCCTATAGCTGTGTTCGCAGAGGAAACACAAACTAGTCAGACGCGGTTCGATTGGCTCAAAGAAATCCGAAACAGTTTTCTGACTGATTTCACGGTATATGATTGGCTCTTACTAGTTTGTGATTCCTCTGCGAACACAGCTTATCTTTTAATCTTTTCGTTAAATTTTTTTTCCGTAGTCGAAATGCTTTACGATATGTTAAAAACAATGCAAAATGAACACCAACAATTTATGGTAATTACTTTGTTTACATATATGATTTAAATTATCATACCACCATAATTTCGTAATAAACTGTTGAAAAGGTGTTGAAAATTTTATACCTCAAATTTAATGTTAAAAAATATTGATTTAAACATAATGCAAAAGAAAAATGAATAGGTACTTTATTTATACTTTTATGTCATTTATAAATTACTAGAATTATGTTGTAAAAAGCTGAAAAGTAAATATTATTTTAAGATGCTTGGACAACTTGTCAACAGGTGTAAAACCCGTACATAACAAGAAATAAAACTAAAATGCTTTCATAAAGAAATTTTGATTTAACCTGACTAATATACCAAAAAACCAACAGGAAAGAAAATAAATTAAACGCCAAAATATAAATAAACAAAATAAACAAAACAGGCAATTTAAATCAGAACTATTGAAGTTGGGTATAGGGAATGCTAAGAGTAAATCGGTGCAGAATTTAATTCTATACCCAATAATATAAAAATATACAGGATGTACTACTTGAAAGAATTGAGTTTTGCAGCTTCCAAAATTCTTTAATATGCCACTAATTTTTAGACACCCTGTATGATACGACGGGCACTTTTTACTACATTTTAGTGATGCAATGTTGTAATTGGCAGCTTTAAAATGGGGAACTTTTGGCACTTTAAGCAAGTGAAAATTAATCAATTACATACAACAGTTTAACTGTTAAAATTTTCACAAAAATCGTAATATCTTACAAACAGTTGAAAATAGGTGCAGAAAATCGTAGTTGTACTTGTTATTGTTTACCTACAGATTACATTAAAAGATACTAAACTAGTAAAATTAAAAGTAGTTATAGTAAAATGCTGTCCTACTTTATCCAACTTCATAGAAATAATTTTGTGATAATTTTGTAAATCAAATCGAATTAATTTCGAATGGTTCTCAATTCTAAAATGTTTCACCACTTATATGTTTTGTTAGCTGGAGCGAATATGTACTTTCATATTTCAATTCTGGGATTTTCCAACTAAGTAACTTCTCATAACAATATTCAGTTCAATTCATAATTCTCCTCATGTAATAGACATTTCATTGGTGTGAATTCCATACCTATTCTCACACACATTAATATATCTATGCATCGTATAATAATGTTTTAATACAACTTAATTAGAATTTTAAATGAATCTAATAAAACTCGCGATTAAGATCTTAATATATAGTTTCGCACATCGCTAATAAAACTTCATTCGTCAGCTAATCCACAATCAAAATGGTTAATCTAATTAGGAAGATCCGAATTTTCGCGCGCAAGACCAATACCACACTTTCCATCCTAGCATTAATTAGGGCGTAAATTTTTACGGCAAACCTAGGATGAACGGAAATAGGTCAATAACGAGATTAATGTTAACCCGGTCTAATTTAAAATTCCCTTTCACAACCCTTCCCTCTCTCTTGGGCGTTCGTCGTTTCGAAAAGAAACGACAAAGAATTAACTGGGAGCCGTCCAGACAGATAGTTTAGTACGCGCGAGATCTATTTCTAGCACGGTGACAACCGCGCCGTGGTTCTCACTTTTCCTTTTACGTTCGTTCCTGGAACGATTTCCTCTAAAAGTCATTTCCTGTCGCGCGCCGAGGGAATTCGTGATCGTAAAATGGGGAAAATCGAGAAACCGCGAGGGTCCTAAGGTGCTCACCTGCGGAATAGAGACGGCTCGACCAGCAGCAGATGAAAATCGTTTTCGGATGAGACTTCTCTGTCTCGATGGTGGACGGCACATTTAAAGCTTCTCGATCGCTTGCCGGTCATCTGTAATTAAATGAGGAAAGGAACGAATTAATAATGACGTTAGAATATTGTCGCATAGTGAATAAGTGTCAAATATTATTTGCTGTTATCTGAAAATTGTTTATTTTATTTCGCTTTCCAAATTAACGGTGTTTATGCAAAGAGTATTGAAGTAGTTCGGAAAAACTTTATTTTATGTAGAAAGGATGACAGCTTCTATTAGTATGATAGAAGAATAGTTCAACGTTGTAAAATTGCTTTTTGAAATATTGACGTATATTTCAAACAGAAATAATGGTATTTTCAATAATATACTATATAATTTTGCTTTGAGATGCTCGCATTTATAATATTGGAATAGTACTACATATGTATTTATTATTATTATTATTATCTATACAGTAAATGTTCGTTATATTCTGCACTATGTGAATTATATCCATAAAACCGGCTTATTATTAGCTGATTTTGCATATTTATTTATTTTCCGGTGAATGAATTTTCTGATTATCATTATTGAAAACTTACGTGACTTTATGTTGGTATATTTTTTACAAAATGACAACAATCCAATATATAGAAACGTCAATTTAAACATATTTAAATTATAGATGTTTAAATATTTGTTATGTAAAGTTATGGTCATTTATTATTATACAGTTCGTCCGAAAAGTCTGGAAACACCTAAATAACAACAACATGTCACTTAATGTTTTTAAGAAAGGTAACTTTTTATAACAGTAGTGTCACTTTTGCATTTACCTTGAAAAAGTTATGACCTCATGTTTCTTTTCCACCTTTACAAGGTCATTGCAAAAACGACGCTGTTATTAAATGATAGCTGTTTAAAACATTAATCCACAATGCATGTCGAAATTCACGGAATGTAATTAGTGAAAGTATGTGTAAGCAAATATCCTATCAGTGTTCATGTTCCTGTCAGTCTTGATTCTATATCTGTTGGCTGGCATAATATGTCTCCTACTACAATTTTAATATGTTGATGTTTTATTCGTCATATTATAATTCATTTGTGTTTTACTTTAAATGTTTGTCAGATTTTTTATTTTTCGAACTTTCGATATTTCACGTTTTTTTAAAACCTGAAGATGGCGTACCTTTAACCGAAACATGTTGTCTTAAAAATATAATAAACACATTTTATGAATGAAAGGATATTCACTTACACATACATATGATTTCTCTCAAAAAACTTTAATTACGTTGTTATTTGAGTGTTTCCAGATTTTTCTGGCGCGTTGTATATTCCTAATATTCATGAAGTAAAGTATCAGTCTATAAATGTAATTAAAAAAAATGTTGTAAATAAATGCAACTGAAATTTCTTAAGCTTGTTTTAGGAAATATCCTTTTGAAATCAATCTGATATTGTTTCTTGTATACTTGATTCTTTTTATTATTGTGTATTATGCTATACTGCTTTGATAATCATTTCCATGGTCTGCTAATGAAGAAGAAAGAAAGGATTACAGCGATTGGTTGAAGAGTGTGGCTAGATTTACGAGGTGAAAAAATTTTCTCACACAGATGAAATTGGCTGTTTTTTTTTTTAATTAAAGAAGAAAGATCTACTTGTGGTAACGCCATGTCAGCCATTACATCAAGACCAACATGCGTATCAAGTAGGAAAACTACAGAGACAGACTTGCATCCACTCCTAAAGCGCTGAGCCATGCTTTGGAAACCAAATAAGCGCTTTTGTGCACATTACTCGATGTAGAGCGAGCATTTGACACTTCGACAACGCAGCATCAATCTCCAAAGCATCGAGAAATAAAGTGATCGATAAATAGATAGACTACATACTTAAAGCGAAATCATTTTACACAACCATCATGGAAGAAACATTGGTGGCACGAAAGGATGTCGACAGGGGGGCGTTTTGTACCCTTTGCTATGAAACGTGGTTGTAGATGGATTACCATACAAGCTGGACAATGAAAGGCATAAAACTTTGGAATATCCAGATGATTTCGTCATTCTTGCAGGACAAAATGCAAAAATTGTCCAAGTATGGACCGAGGAAGAAGGTACAAATATCAGTCCTTCCAAAATGACCACAGTGGAATTCAGGAGGAGGAATTCCTGGGGTCATTCCTGACTCCAACCTTTCTTGGAATGGACAAATTAGGAGAATTAAAACCAAGGCGAAGGCAACATTGGCGATCCATTTGGCGATAATAGGAGTGGCAAGAACGGGGCATTTATTGCCCATCATGTAGGATTTTGCTCTGGACGCAAAAAGACAGACAATTTTTGGCAAGCCAGAGACCTGTACAAATTAGTGCAGGGTACTAAGATACCGAAACGGCTGGTATAATTTAATTAGGTAAGATGTTTCGTTGATTATCTTCAAAATTCACCTTCTAATATTATCCGTAGTTTCTTGCATTATTTTACTTATGGGTTTAAGGTCGGGTAGAATCAGTGAAAAACTTTTTTTTTTAAGTTCTCCTTTGCATTTTATTTTAATTTATCTGCTACGATCATTTCGTTATATTTTATGATAACATTTTCAAGCAGTATTGTTAAATATATCTGAAAAACTAAGTTTTGTTCTGTCTTGATTATTCTTCTGATTATCTTGCTAAAGTTCTTGCATGTTTTGATCGTTTCCTTGTTATATGTGCTTCTTGATAGAATCCTGCTTTAGTTGCCATTCTTTTCACTCAGGCGGTTTAATTTTTTTAAACATTAACAATTTAAACCGCCTGAGTGAAAAGAATGGCAACTAAAAACAGGATTCTATCAAGAAATCAGAAGCACATATAACAAGAAAACGATCAAAACATGCAAGAATTTTAGCAAGATAATCAGAAGAATAATCAAGGCAGAACAAAACTTAGTTTTTCAGTTTCATTCAGTAATAGGTAAGAGAAATTGGAAACTAAATGCAAAAAAAAGCCAAGAATCTGCAGTGTTTCTAGAGATTCCATGTCAGAAGGCTCCCACAACAACAACAAACAAATTAGTGGTAACTGAGATTTTCAAATTATGAGGGATATTGGCCAGAAAAAAAATGAAAAATGCACATTCTAACCGCTATTTCTTTTAGTTTCCAAAGTTTGGAATTTATAAAGGGCATTGTTTTGCTTGTTCGACAGACTAAAAGCGGTAGTTAATTGCTTTTGAACCCGCAATTCGTTTTATTATTTCCAAGACCTTTCAACTACCGTGTATATTTGCCTTGTTTTTGCAAGTAACAACTTTTATGACTGTCATTAATATTACTAGTATTTCTATTTCGATTACACAACCACGCATATCCACAACGAGAGTTCTAGTATTCGGAATATGTCCCAATTTTCTTACCATGAACGTATCGATTCTGTCAACACTTAAAATAGGACGATATGTCATTTTCTATGAAACATACGAATTAATCATTCGAATAATTGAATGGTGAAAGTGGTAGTATAAGAAGTGAAATACATATATATTTACGTAAGGAAGGTGCAACTGCACTGTCATCATATGAAATACGGGGATTATTGCATGAATGAAACATTCCTTTAGTCATCTTTTCATAAGAATTAGTTCTTTATTTATATGTATATATAAATAGTAATTAACATATATTGGGTCTGTTAAAAGTAACGCATGAAAGCTTCTATAAATTATGCGCATGCAAAGAAACAATAATTTCTCCTTATTATATAAATATATTATATAACACTTGGGATATTTTTGTAGGCTTTACAGCAAAACTTTCATATGCAATATCTATAAAATCTAATATACGCAGAAAGAAAAAACAATGGAGAATCGAAAAATGTAAAAAAATATTCTGGTGTCACTTCAGAAAACCGATTTTACCGGAAATGAAAAAATGAATTTGGCAAATGAACATAAACTGAAATAAAAAGATATTTGAACATTTTTTTTTTTGTAAATTGGAAGATAAAAAAGTTATTGAATGTTCCCGTCTTTCTGGATGACACGGTATATTTAGGGTTCACGTAATCGTTGAGTCTGAAACTTTGCGTGTTCGTCCAACAATGAAGGTGACATCAGAGCCCTATCAAAGTTACCCTCTTGCGTTATAGGCGGTGGAAAAAATCAATAAGCGGTATGAGTCAAAACGTTCCTCCCCCGTAACATCGTATAACCTCTCGTAATGGAAAAATTAAACGGAACGGGCAGGCAATGCCGCACGTTCGTATTTGTTTCGATTCCTTATATATGGGAAAAATGTTGGCAGGGCTCATGTTGTCTTACGTGTGCGCAGAGGGTAGGTAAGTTATAGTATTTGCATGACCGTATATTGATTAAAGTATATTCTTAGGAAAACGGGCAATAAGAAACAATAATGATGAGGCAGTCATTTTGAGGCACACCTTCTTATACTGTGGTTTTGTACACAATCTCCTTTCGCTTTGGAATGTATGGATTTAGAATCTTTTATGTTTTTAGAACAATAAGAAAAATAAATCATATGTACCTAATTTTATGGTCATTGCAACATTGTGCAACATAGAGTCTGTCACATTCCCAAACGCGTTTTTTTTTTTATCAGGGAAATCCACTTTAGCGCAATACGAATAAATTTTCCCATTCTTACACAATCTGAATAATTGTACAAACAAAAGTAGGTAGTCGTAATTTGTATGCATCTTTTCAAGGCATTGACACAATTTATCATTGATTTTTATTACGTAAACGTCTAAAAATGTGTTTTTAAGTTAATCTATGTGTTCACATTCAGCTAAAAGAACGAATTTGGTGCGTTAGGTGAGAGATGCAGATCTAATGTGTTAAAACTGCTACCTGGAGAACCGCAAGGATTAAGGTTGGGAACTTCATTGATTATAATATTTAGGTCAATGATGTCAGAAAATACACTGAGAGAAATATCGTTTTCATTTAAAAGGAATTGCATTAACCTAAAAGTTTTTGTGATTTCTATACAACCAATATGATGTGGTGTATCCTTGAAAATGAATACAATTTTAAATTCTCGCATTTCTTAGAAAATAATATATATTTCGTTGAAACAGTTTATTCTTTTAAGTGAAAGATATTGATAATTGATTCATGTCCTCTTTATTTTGAACTTGAAAACTATGCAGATTAGCAGAAAACCGTAAGCATTTTGATTCAAGAGGTTTTTCCTTTTCTTATAACATTTACTCATTTTAGACTAAGCGTAAACACAACAAAATGCCGTGATCATTTTTAATCGAAATGAAAATGAATTATCTCCAAAAGCCCATGCACTAAGGAGGGATTTTCCGTTAGAATGTTGTAAATCCTAGTAGTACTGGCGTGAGTTGGCCGCAGTGACCATCTTAAGCACTCTAATGTGCCGTTAAAGAAATCGTCCTTTCAATGGCGATGACTCCTATCAGATGCTGATCTGGCAGATATACCAGACAAGTATGTTACGATCGTAGTTTCCAGCCTATTTTGTGAGAAATATTATCTGTTACTGGAATGAAATAGGAGATGTGCCATCTATGCGACAATTTCTCTACTACACATCAGTATATCTGCTCATTTGCTGTACTATATGGGGAGAAAACTGCTATACGAAAATAAAATGCGATATTTATTCTTACTTCCATGTAAATATTTAGTTAAATTAATAAATACTGTGCTAGCTTCAAATAAATCTACTAACCAAATTATTTGTTTGATTGAACATAAGGAATATTAAAAATATTCCTAAATTAGGTAATAATTTAGTAATTGTAATCAAATGCATGAAAAATGGTTTAAAACAACAAGATCGTTATTCCCGTGTATAACAGTTTTAAAACCTTCAAACACTATATATTGCTGTAAAGTTCCTTGGCTTATAAGTAAATCAGCATTAATTGAAAAGATTCCAATTATCTCTGAAATTTCTTTAACCTCGCGTGAAAGATATTCACTTTCGTTCAATATTGTTTGTGTATCTGAGACTTATGCACGTGGAAACATGAATAAAACTAAAATACTTCGGCGTAAAAAAGCACTCAGCTTGAATACAGGTGCTTGCATTTTCCGTTAAAAGACAACATCTTTAAATCAGTGTATACATGCATGTTCACGCAAATAAACCAAAACGTCCGGCTTTTTTATTTAAAATACTGTTTATAATTCAATAATATGACAACTTAAGTACGTGTAGTACGTTAAAAAGAAACTAAAATATGTTGTTAAATCTGTATATAATAATAACAATATAATATGTAATGTGTAATGTCTTACTTAAACAGGAGTTAATACAGAAATTATAAAATATTAATCAAAACTAAGGTGCATTCCATTTAATTACGGTTACTTTTCGTCGAAAAGCATGTACTTAAGAAGAAAATAGTCTTCCGGCAAAACAGCACCCTACTTTCAGTTAAAATAAACACTTTTCTGAGAAAAGGCATTCTTCTCGTTGAACATGATAAAAACCAAGCGTTATAAAACCTTTCATTTAATGCAAAAGTGTAGAAATTTAATTAAAACTTTGTCGGTATTCAGTTCAAAAATTCTTTTAGATATCAGTTCATCACCAAATTTTGACTGGTATCTCAATTTACTACACGATAAAACCAATTTGTACAGGACAACAAAATAATTTCAAACAAATTTTATTATGAAAATTTAGTTAATCTAACAAAATATTCCTTATTTCAAATAAATAAAGGAGTTAAATAAACAAATAATTTGGTTGAATTAATCAAATATTTGTTTGCTCAATATTTAGTTAACTTTAACAAAATTTGGTATTATCAAATAAATCGGTTTTCCAGTATATATAAAAATTAAACAAAGTATAGATTTTCTCAAGCAAGGATTGAATGATTGTAAGCTTTAAGACCATTTATTTTATGTTTTGTTTTTCATATCATAGCACAGGTTGCACTATTAATAATTATAAATTTTTCTATTAATTTAACTTTTTTAAAGAAATGATTTTGGTGATATTATTCATTGCTATATAATCTAACAAGTTGAAATTGAAAATGTTGATTATTCCTGGAATTTTTACTAGTTCTGTATTCATATATTGCCCTCAATAGTAAAACGTAGGTGAAGACGCAAAAGTGTTATTTACCGGCTTCTCATTTTTCTCAGAGATGATTTAAAATTTACCATTCCATAACAATTCTATATCAGGATTACAGTCAAAAAGAACGTTTTGCGTATACGTAAATAACATTTTTTTTTTAAGAAATATATCCACTAGCTAGCCTATAACATCGAGTAAGAAATTACAAACAGATGAAACAGATGTATACATGTTTGACATGATCTGAAATGTAGGTAGCGTCTCAACTCTTATGGGATTCTTATCGGGCATGAAATGTCACCTACATACATGTCGAATTCTGCAAACGGTGTACGATTGTACAATCGCGGTTTAAACCGTAGATCAATAATCTTAAACTTATAAATATCTTTAAACTTTACTTTAGAGTTATAATTGATATAAATTTAAAAAAAAATAAACTCGACCTTGCTATATTTAATCTTTAAATCGCGATTGTAATAATGGCCCTTAGCAATAAATGTGGTAATAAATTGCTACAAGCTGAGCTAAACTGATTTAAAACTTTGTAAAATTAAGAAAATGGAGGAGGAGAGGAAGAGGGAGGAGTTGGCGGTGATTGTCCCCACCACTCAATATTGTCACGAGTCGCCACTGTTTTAGATCAAAGAAATAGGTAGAGTCAAATCAATATATTTAAAAGATTATTAATTTCAAATATTAGTTTCTTTAACGCGATTAACGCATGTCAAAAAAATATTTACACCGGTTTAAAGAAGTCTTTGTATCAGCGCAGGCTCTTCTGTGATTGGTGATTAATGTTATAGAAACCTCAACGATTCTTTGTTTATTTGTTCAATTCAGTATATGTTTTGCGGTTAAAATTTGTGTCAGAGGATTTGCTTACGTGCATTAAACCTCAAGATTCGAGATAATTCCCGCATTAACGCCAGATACCTATGAGAAAATAGCCTTTTTAATCTCTTTCACATACCACGGCATGTGTAAACGCATTTCTTTTTGCTCAGATAATCGTGAATTTAAACTATACACCTGTATGCACGGACGAAGCTTACACGTTTTATACTTGCATTCTCATTTACATACGAATTTCAATACTGCATCAACCGCGGCTCGACAACCGTATCTTTTGACACGAATACCGTAAATAAGCACGATCTGGATCGCTTATAGATTCAACGCACCGGGCGTTAGATATTCGCATACCGAAGGCGAATCGCGAGTTTATGGGAAAACGGAGGAGGCTCAGCGATATCTGGTGCGGTAGTGAGTAGAAGTACGAAGCGGTTTCTTGAATTATTAAGAGCGTTTTTCGTTCTGCGACCGAAGGAGAGTTCTCTAGGGAACACTTACATAACTGTTTAAGTAAATACTGCGACCACGACTTATGTGCGTAGATATGTAGTTTGTAGACGATCAAATAAAAGACATAAACTCAAGCAAGTCCGGCGTATGTATAAGTGTATAGAGTCTTGATTGTGGGAATTTCTATTTTATTTCGTTTGTTTTTTCGCTTTTATATACATTACGTAATTATTAATAATATTAGTTTGCAGTCTATGTTAGTTAGAGCAGTGCAAGTTTGTAAATATATATACCTGACATACACATAAATTTTATTTTATAATGTTTGCTTTAATAATTATTGTGAAGTCACATAATCATTTCACTATAATTAGATGTATATATAGAAAATAAAAGTTTTTAACATGGCAATTTGTGTGTAATGATTATTGCAACAAATATATCTTATAACGGATTTAATTTTATCCTTGTATCCATGCATTTAATTATAGGAGGTTAAAGTAGAAGAGTGAGTATTCGCAAGAGAAAATTGTGAAATATCAAATGAAATAGAAACAAAACTTTAATGACCCTTACATAATAAGCAATTCTCAAATAGAATAGAATAGTATAGAATAGAATAATTTATTTGGTTAGCAGACATATAGTGTATACAGGGTGTATCAGATATAGAGGTAAATATAATAATATGTAGCGGCTGTAATCATATACAATCAAAAAGTCTTAATGCACAGGGGGTCTATCTGTAAGCATTAACGAGAAAAAAATATTTTGTAAATGCCGTGGGCTAGAGCCGCACCTGTGCCCAACCTAAATGCTGTCCCGAGTATACCCCCACATACCACTATCATTCAGCCATTACCGCTGTTAGTTTTATTTAAATTCTTCCCGTCTCGAAAAAACGATCCTTTTCAGGACCATCATGATTTCATATAAAGAAAATCGAAGCTTGATGCATCGGCAAAAGCGCGGGAATGTATAGATTCATTTTCGCGCAATATCATAGTAAAAAGGCGTGTTTGCAAATATTCTGTATCTACATTTATTTCTGTGTAATTCGATTCAATTCATTTTGGGTTATATGATTAAATAAATTCAAAAGAAATAACTCAGATTCATGTGGGTACCGTTTATTAACAACTAGCTCTCGATTCGACAAAGCAAAAGAAAAATATTTACGTTTTTTGTAACTACTCAAGTCGCATATCCGGTGAAACTCGAACGTCTTATCAGGATATTCAACATAATACTTTGTAGACTTACGTAGAATGCTCTTAACAAAAAAGAAATGTTTATTTTATAAAAAGAAGAATTTTAAAATGCTTCAGTTTTGCTATTTTTGCAAGGGCTTTTATTTATTCAGAATGACGTTAAATGAACTCACGGCATATCATTAAGAATAATACTAAATGAGTGCAATGTATTTATACATAATACCACGTTTAGCGGGTGCTTAACATGACGGTTCCTTGCATCAGGCCCGGATTAAAGAATTTTTGGCTCTAAATTTTACTTTTTTTTATTCTTTGAAAATTTCATTTCTATGAAATCCGGTTTCGGTGGGTTTGTGCTTTATATGTCGTGTAGTTAATACCCAAGCAAAATTTACTTTTTTATTTGATACACCCTATATAACCAGTCACAAAAATCAGGTAAATTGAGAAAGAAACATAAAAATAATTAAATTAAAATAAAATAAAACTAAATGCAACTTATAAACTAAGCTAACTAAAATTATAATTGAAGTACCCACTGCAAAGATTCTGATAAATCATAACAGTTGTGACACAAAAGAAATTCCCTAATCTTGTTACGAAAGCTACGAAGTGAGCTTTGTTCTTTAATTTCGGCGGGTAAAAAATTATAGATTTTAATGCCCATATTCTTTAAACCTAAGCTCACAACAGAAAGTGTACATCCTCCTTTATGTAGTTGGTCTTTATTTCTTGTAAAATGATGGCAATATTCTGAATTTCATCTGAAAGCATCTCTGTTACTAAATATATAAACTGCTGCTTCCATTATATAGATACAAGCCAACGGCAGTATTTTAAATTTCTGAAAGAGTGGTCTACATGATTCACTGAAATGAGAACCCGTTAAGGAGCTAAGTATGGCTTTTTGAGCCAAGAACACCTTGGTGGCAGCTGCTGAGGACCCCCATAACATAATTCCATATCTTTGGCGAGAGTGTATTTCTGCATAATATAACACCAGTAGACACTCCACGGTTATTCGCAAACGCAAACAACGAAATATACGTAGCATTTACTAGCTAAGCCTTGACAATATTCGGTCCACACAAGATTGTCTTCAAAAGTAACGCCTAAGAACTTAGTGGATTGAGCTTTCTGTAATTGTACATTATCCTTGAATAATGGTCCAATCTCGGAATGTCTCGTATTAAAGACCATGTATTTAGTCTTTTCTAGACTTAATGACAGCTTGTTACTAGCAAACCAATCCGACAGAGTACAAAATAAGGCATTGGCAATGTATTCAGTATTGTCGTTGATTGTCAGGACAGCTATGTCATCGACATAAATGGTTAAATACATTTCAGATAGAAAAAGTACTATATCATTAATATATAGACTAAAAAGAACAGGTCCCAAAACTGATCCCTGCAGCACTCCCATATTGACAGATAGAGTGTAAGATTTAAAGTATTTTATTTTATTTTATTTTCTGGCGTGATGTGTTTTAATCTAACAAATTGAAACCTATCATATAAGTATGAAACAAACAAATATATTTCTTTTTTCTAAAAACTTGCTATTTGCATTAAACTAGCAGATGGGAAAACCTTAAGAGCATTAAAAGGCACACCTTTCAAGACTTCTATTTCGAAGTTTACACAGAGGCATTAGAGGGAAGGGCCGTTATGAATAAGAGAAAGTAATGGCAAATGCTTCATATAGGTAGGATTTTCTATAATAAGTTGATGTTTAGTATACAGGCTAAATGCTCCAGTAGGAAGCAAATACTTCCGTTAAATGATATTTGTAATATTTACTCCTAATCTATTCGAATTGACAGTTGTTGCTTTTGTTAGAGGTAATTTAGAAAATAAAGACAAAAACGAGCAGTGATGGAGAATAAATTGTACAATAGAACACTAATGAGAATGATCAAAATGCACCTAATGGCAATTGTAGTGATCCTTCGCGATTATAACGCTTTATTTGATGAAGAGGGAAAAGCCAGGCATCGCAAAATAGAAGGAATTGGTGATAAAACAACTTTCAGCAAGTTATTTCAAAAACGTTGATAAAGATATAAGTGCCAAAGATATAAGTGATCTGCGTACATATCTTTTGGATGAAATATAAACTCTACTTTCTATTTTGTTGTACAAATATTGAGAATTTTATGATTCTTGTATATATGGGATGCTGCTTACGGGGGTCACTACATATCTTTATCCATATGGGAAAACCGCCATTAAGTATGTCCCTTTTTCTCAGAAACGCCGTATCTGATCTCATAGTTTTTTTTTTACACACGTTATCTAGTATTGTCCCAACAGTTTGGCGGTTTTCCCATATGGATAAAGATATGTAGTGACCCCGTTAACGAGGGCATAACGTTAAGCCCGCTTTACAGTTCGCAATTTTTTCGCGCATGCTCCATTCCGTGTATTGCACGCGCAATACAAGTAAAATTGCACCCATCAGCTGATCGAAATCCATTGAATGCGCATGCGCTATTTCTGTTGCATGCAATAAAAATAATTGCGAACTGTAAAGCTGCCTTTATATATCCTTTCTCCCCCAATAAATACGCGAGAATTATGTTTGACGTTCATCATCGGTTGGACTAACCCAGTAAGTTAAATCTCAAATCGTAAATAAAACACAAAAGTCATAAGAGTATAAAGTACTATAAATAATTGACCACTACAATATTGTTTCACCACACAGTGGTTTCATCAGGTGAATGAAATTAACTAACAAAATATAATATGACACACTATTTATAACTTTAACCTAGGAGTGGGGAGTGATAAAAATCCTTTTGTTCATTAAGCGCTAAACCTAACTCACTATATCTATTGATTTCTAAACATTCAAATAAGTCTAATTTCTTACTTTTCTTATGAACATACAAAATATCAAAATTATTATAAACGTATGATTAAGTTCTAAACAATGATAGCAAAAGTTGAATCTGTCTTTTTATCTATGTAACTTTTAGTATGTTCGGAAATACGCGTAATAAAAGATCTACCTGTCTGTCCTATGTACAATTTACCACACTCACAAGTTAATCTATAGACACCAGAGCAAAACTTTCTATCTGTTTCTTTAATATACCCCAAAATTTTTAACAAAGAACCTGTTATTTATATTTCCATTACTTATTTCGGCAAAACATCTGAGGTAATTGGTAAATTTATCAAACGTATTAATAATGTCTACGTTTCATATAAAACTAATATTAGCATGTATTTAAAGAATAACAAGGACAAAACAGAATATTAACAGCTTAATGAACAAAGGGATTTTTATTACTCCCCACTCCTAGGTTAAAGTTATAGTGTGTCATATTATATTTTGTTAGTTAATTTCATCCACCTGATGAAGCTACTATGTGGTGAAACAATATTGTAGCAGTCAATTTAATATATGGTTTAAAATTTTAAATGGAACATTCCGTATATAGATTTTTCCATATTTGGGTTCCAAGTCTGAAACCAGTTAGTTTTTGATTCCTTGAGTATTTTAACTTTTATTTTTTTAATTAATGCTGTATTCATTACGCTAAAAATCTCTGCACTGTCAATATAACACTAACGAATTACAAATAATCTTACACATTTTTGTTTAATGCATCTATAATTAGGACGCAACAAAATACACCGTGGCAGCTTTATCATGAAAAGGGATTGGGTACTGCATAGGGCTGCTGCTTTAATTTTGAAAGAGAATTTTTGAAGATTTTAATGGTACTACAATGAAAAGTCATTTCTCTGGAGTTTAAAAATGTCAAACCTTAAGATTATGCGTTAAAATTTTTATTTCTATGGGGTAAGCTGTTGCTACTGTAAAGCAATAGATAACTTTTTGAACACCTATCAATTTTAACACCAAGAAATAAAGTGATTCGCCTTCATTAATAATAATATGAATGTATTCTGGATGCTTTTTAATATTTAGGGAAATAACTTTTACTTGGGTTACTACTTAATTCGGTTTCTTCGCAAATTAAGGCAGCGAAACCATGACGTTTCCTTAATAAACATGTTTTATGAAAAAATAAAAATAAAATCTATTTGTTACGTCCTAAGTGGACATATAACAAGAGGGTGTAACTTTTATTCATTTTTTAGAACAGTAAAACGTTTTAACGTATTCGCGGTACATTGATAAATATTGTTTTGTAATCAAAACGTTTCGGAAGAATTTTTTTTCGAATAGTTCATCTACTTGCGCCTGAACTTAGCTTAGAACTTCACTTTGATAAATTAACCAATTCGACGCAATACACATAAAGATCCATTAAACTGAGTTTTAAAAATATATTCATAAAGCTTTTGGATGATATTCAAACAATTTGCGGGTGGTGTATTTATTTTTAATTACAAGAAATGTTGATATCTGCAATACAATTTAAATTATTCTTATATCAATATGCTATGAGAAATAAGCATCTATTTATAGCACTTAATTATAAACTCAAACTCATGAAGATTAAAATAAATCAAATAATATGATTCCGAGAATGTTAAACGTCGAGCAATACATGTAGATAAGTTAATCAATAAAGCCGAAGCTGTTTTTTTGCAAAAACCCGACGAGGCATATCGACGGCATTCTTCAAGCCAGAATCATGACCGCAATATTAAATTTACCGCCGCATTTACCAGCAAATTTCAACAAGTTTGGAAAACACTGCTCTTCTCCAGTCCGTAATATACAACTGCGAGCCTCCATTAGCGATGGCAATTCAGCTTTTTTTCGAAAAATAAAATCTATAAATTCTCCCACTTCTTTTTGTGAAACGAAAATATTCAATAATGAGATGTTAATAGAAGATAGGGCGTTACAGCTATAATAATACACAGATAGGAGAAAAAAAAGTCACACGTAAAACTAGACGTTAATTTGTTTAATTCCAGTGGTTGTATACGGTTCATTTATTTTTATTCGATCGCCGGCACAATTCGACACGGTCCCACAAGCAAGGAATCGCTCAGGGTCCCAGAGAGTCTATGGGAAAGTTGACCGTCTGTTGTTGTGGACGATACAGGCTGGTGCTCCTTTTATTTGTACGAGACTCTTTCCCAGCCGCTGTTTGGCGCTACCAAATTGAGAAGAGTTCTTTTTCTTTGTTCAAAAATTCTCTATTCTAGAACAAGCAACGATTGGAAAATAGCCATGTTGAATTGATTCGCAGAAAATGTTAAAAAAAAAAAAGATATTGAATGAAATGGAAAAAATGAATAAGGAACAGTGGATCACTTAATTAATTTAGGAATAAAATAAAACCAATACAGAATGTCAAAATGTTATGATTATATGGGCTTAAAAAAAGCAAAGAAAGCAAGGCTCATGAATCCTGTTTTATCTTTCATTTCTTTAGTTAAAATGTCAGGAAAGGTGGTATATATGCAAACTAAGCTTCATGAAACTTGGTTTAATTTGATATCGAAACAAAATTTTTGTAATAATAACAACATTTTTAAAAATAAGTTTCTAAGTTCATTGTTCTAAGTTCCTGATCGATATTTTTCACGCTTTGAATGAACACAGTAATTATTAAATCGTGTAATGTTGTAAATATTAGTTATTACTTGTTCTGCTTTGCCGAACAGATTCAAATATAAGATTAAAAGTTAATGAACGGAGATGAATTACTGCATATCTATCTATAACTCACCATCGACATCAAGCACATTTGGTTTCTAATTCTTTTACTTCTAATAATGCTGAGGTCACCAATTTTGTTCTTAATATCAATTCATTCATTTTCCTGTCAAGGTTCACGGGAAATCAAACTAATTTCTAAATTGAAATCCAGACAACGAACAAGCTTGTCTCTTTCATGGTACATTTTGCAACAGATTATCAGGTGCAATTGTTTTGCCCTACCAACAGAAACTTCATTCCTAAGCTTTTTGCATATCAAAGTATATTTTTGACGACATTCTTTCAAACTAAGGCTAACAAATCTGGCTCCAGCGTCATGTGTTACAGGTTACACAAAACTTTCGAACAAAGATCAATGAAATACTGATTAAATCTTAAAATTGGTACAATTTTTTTCCAAAAGACATAATCCTAATTAATTTAATCTATATGCCTGAAAAAAAGTTATCTTCTTTGGTCATTCTTACGTATAAAGTCCCTTTATATTCATTTACCTATGAGCACGTTAAATTTCGCAAAAATATTTGATCTGATAGACCACACTATATTCTTACAGAAAAAATGTATACAATGGAACACAACGAAATGAAGATACAAAATGAAATTTTGTGCGATAACAAACCAGGGAATATAAAACTGACGTTCCGCAAGGATCCATATTAGGACCACTGCTATGTACCATATTTGCAACTGAACTGGAATCAGATTTTTTTTATGTGCGGACAATACTTTCACCTTACTAACGAGCGATAACACCATGCACTGACGCAAAAACCGCATCGCAATCGATAAAGCCAGTCCTTGGTTTGCTGCAAAAGAATTAATAATCTGGTTAGAGCTCAAGAACCGATATATATATTTGTACCTCAGAGGCAATGTTAAGTCCAATCTTATACATCTTGGAATCTTATACATTAACATTACTCAATTTCTTTAAGGTGTCAGTAATTGGGACTTTTACCTTATAACACTATTTTTAATTGCGGATTTGTTAGCCTTCGGACATTTATAACTTATGGAAGGTAACACTTGCGGAATGTACCAACCCCAAAATTGACAAGACACCGGAAACAGTGCTATAACAAACTCCATTATAGCACGTTTTCGATTGCGCAATGGCTTTATTTGGACACCGAAATAAAAAAATATGTTTAGAAAATTCACACTTTATAAATCCTGCAGTAACATTTCTGAATTTGTTGTCATGAAACTTATACTAATTTATAGGAATTATCATTACAATTGCTGATAATTTTAAAATATTTCTTTTCCTAATTTACTAATTTAAAATTATTTTCACTAAAGCATTTGCTTCGATATGTTAAAGAGAATTCTAAAAAGACATTATGGGATTTATTTTTTTGATTGGAAACAACGTAGTTTTATGGATATTGCTGGAAGGACTACTCCTGGTCTTCATAAACCTTCCTTATTTTATTACCACTACTATATGAAAAAACAAATTTTCACATCGTTTAAAGGAAGACACTAACACCCACTTAGAGAACTATAATGGTACATATTATTTTACGATTACACCTCGTATAAATTCGTAAGATAGCAGCGGGAGCTGTACCACGCAAATCAATTAGCTCAAGTCACCTTAAATCACAGGCACCGCACGTTTGAAACATTAAAATTATCTAGATCTGGTCGGAAAGTACAGACCGCGCGGGCTCGTAAATCGGGCATCACGATAAAAGAATTCGAGACTTATGTGTATCCTATCCACGGCTCTGTGAGATCTACGTAATTAATAAAATCGTTAAATCGACGATTGGAATACTGAGATCTTACGATTATAAACACACATTACGATAACGGGACGGTGGACGGGGAAGAGTAGTTTTGAATTGCAAGATTTTGCACTATCTGTGATAAAGTTATAAGTTTTTATTTTACACACACCATACTGAACGATTTTTTGCACTGTTCCGTAAGACACTCCCGTTAACTCCATCATAATATAATGTTCCAACAATTGTCTCTGTTTTTGTCCCATAATTCTCACTCTCCAAATTATTGTGTAGATTCAGGCTTATCTGCTATGTTTCAGTGCTGTCTTTCAACTATATTTTCTTATTTATTACCTTCTTACGTATGTGAGACAAAGACAGGCAAAAGAGTTCCTAAAGGAGCAGAGGCCTGAATTTACGAGAGATATACGGAATAAAGACCGGAAGACTGTCAAAATGATTGTAGGTCTGCTGACTGGTCACTGTAGACTGAATAGGCATTTGTACAACATAGGGCTGGCAGATGACGCAACCTGCAGATACTGCCAAGAGGAGGAAGAAACACCAGTTCATGTGCTGTGTCAATGTGAAGGCCTGGCGAGGACAAGGTTTCTAGTATTGGGCGTGGAGAACCCCACAGCTAGTAGCTACACAAAGAAGCGGTTCTCAAAGGTGATAGGCCTAAAAATTAGAGAGCGTCCTCTAGGAAAAAAGGAGATCACAATAGATCTGAAAAGGTCGCGGTGAAAGAGGTCCATAGGTCACCCCAATCCTAATCTAATCTAATCTAATCTAATCTATATATGCTGATTTGTACAAATTAGTTAATTAAGTGAAATTATACCATTGTTCAACATTCTTTTATACAATTACAGAGGCACCTATATGATCTGTCAAAATTTAATTAACAATTAGTTACTTTAGAATAATGAGATGTATATTCTAAACGGTGGATTATATTAAATGAAACATAATTATTTTCTACTTATTCTAGTCCAGAGTCCAAGAAAAGATCAATTCCTCCTAATACGGCCCATTACCTCATTTGCATAGTTCCTTGGTACCTGCCGCAGCGGGTAGTGGATTATCCCTGGTAAACATCATTAGTCATGGACCATCATATCTATGGACAGACCAAACTTACGTTTCATCTCTTTCAATACAAATATTCCTATATAGAGATTGATCACTACTTTTGGAGACAAAGTACAGTTTAACAACGTTTGAATCAATGTTCCCACTTCCTATGTGCAGTACCTTCTCTCTTTCGATAGACCACGTACACAGTAACAACTAACTGGATTGTTTTCATTCAAGACTGATGAAAATAGCCTTCGAACTGTCTACTGCAACTACACATATGCGCGTGCACGACCAAAGGTGCTAGTAAGTAGTAATTTTGCTTATTTTTAGCTGCACGTTTAGACGAATGTTAAAGAAGGGAACAGATGACCAATTTAAAATGTTCCGTCGAGTGTATTTCCTCCACTGCCTGTTATAATCCCGAAGCCTGAGGAAGATGTGAATCGTCCACGAATAAAAATCTTATTTTTAAAGAGCTGTCCGTCGCGGGGGAAACATAATTTTCCCAAAGAAAATAAACGCCGAGTATCTCAGATTGCGCATTTTAACAAATCTCGTAACACCTCTGCCTTTAAACAGAAGCGATTTTTCACTTCTACTTCTGTAAACTCTGTAAAGTATACATCGTTAAATTTGCCTGCTATGGATCAGGATTCGATAATATCAAAATAGATCGGATGGCGTAAAATGGTTGAAACGATTTTGGTGTTTTTTTTTTTTTTTTAAATAAGCAAAGCACAGTGGATATTGCTAGTTTCAAATGATTGTAGTTTGAAGTGCGTTTAATAGTTCCTGAGGAGTATATGGTGTAATCAAATTGTTTTTTTTTCGCATGCAAACGAGTGTTTTTGGATCAAAAGAAAATGTTCGTAATCGAGAAACGATGAGCTTTTTTTCCTGTAAAATCGGAACTTCTAACCAATTGTCGAAACTTTTACGGATGGTGATAAAATCAACTGAATAGAGGAAGTTTTACTTTCATTACTTTAGTCATCTTTTGTAATAGAAGTTTTAATTTCTAATGTATACAATAGGTACCGACGCGTTTAGTTCTGGAGCAAACGGCACTCGTAATGACATGATGCTATTAAATGAAAATAGTCGTATGCAAGTACTTAACTATTCAAGAAGAATAGTAGTATTAGTTAGTACAATAATTGTGATGGATCTAGTTGCTTTCTTTATGGTTTTATTTATTTCAGGTACTCGTTTGATGACATATAGAGACGATAACAAATATCTTGACAAGTCTCTTATGAGTTGAGTCCCCGCTTTAAGTTAGATTCCAGTGTAACACCAAGAAATCTAGCAGAAATGTCGTTATCAACATGCTTAATGGCACATATATATCTGTACCTCAGAGACAAACTTGGTTTAAGTCCTAAGCAATCGTGTTCAGCATGTTAAGTTAATATACATACGATATATGAACTTTCATTGGTATCATTTTTGTTCTTTTTGTCTTGTTTCATTAAAAAGTTAGACACATTTGAACTATATTAAGTCACACCTTAACCTTAACATAAACAAAAACTTTAAACGCGTCTACCGTAAGATGTCAATTTTGGACTTAATATTGCCTCTGAGGTACAGATATATATATTCCAAAATGACACTAAAAGATCAAATTTGATTTTTAAACTTAAAATAAATATCTGCGGGATTATTTCCAATCGAAACCTACGCTAAAACACAGCAAAAGAAACTATTATAGGAAAAAATACAGGGAAGGTGTCAGGACAGAGTCGGAAATTGGTATTTACCTTAATGTAGCGCATTACAGCACTGTTTGCAGTGAATTTTGGGATTAGTACCTTTTTTGGAACTATCACCTGTCAGAAGTTATTTTATGGTTATTTTGCTGTTGGTTTCATTCACCACACAGTTGCAAGCTGATGATTGTAATTAAAACGATGAATATATGATTTTATTATTGATGACTAAAAAGAATGTTTCCACTGTGTTTGTTTGAAGTTAGTGTAGGTTAAAAGTAATGGCTCTTTTCTCTTCTGGTTTTTTATTGTAAAACATTATTCTGAATTCTGTCATTAATAACACATTTTTGTCATATTTGTCACTATCTATCTCAAATTTAGTGTAAAAATTAGTGATAGTTAAACCTGTGATTATTTATCATCAATGCTTTTTTGTCTCTCTGCTCTTTTGATTTGCGTGGACAAACTTTACACCTGATAGTATATACGTTTATTATAGTATATGTTAACTTGAAAATACTGCGCGACAATTTTCTGTGTCTATTTCAAACCGCACAAAAAAACGAACGTAATCGACACAGGCAAGTAGTTCACCGTTGCGCTGAATAGTAAGATCCGTAGCTTGCAAGTTGAAAGGTAGAATATGTGTTGTATTGGTGTTTAATGTTAAATTATTTTTTTGAAACCATTCATCCATAATTCTGAGATTGTGTTCCAGATTATTTTTAAGATCTTCACATGTTTTCTGCCGCACAATACATGAGGTATCATCCGCGAACAACACAGCAAGGCCATTGACAACCCCCGGCAAATCATTGACGTACAGCAAGAAGAGCAACGGACCCAGGACAGAACCTTGCGGTACTCCATATGAAGTCGTTCGCCAAGGTGATGCAATTTGTGTTCCTGTTGAAACATAGGCCGCCATACATTGTCCCCTGTCCGCCAAGTATGACCCCAGCAAATCCCGGACCACACATCTAAAACCCATCACTTCGAGCTTCTGCAGAATGACATCATGATGAACGTTGGCAAATGCTTTAGAGAGGTGCATAAGAGCACAAACAGTGATTTCCTTAGATAGCTGTACAATGAAAATACATTAGATATCCTTAGGCATAAGCAATATTGCGCATGTAGAGAAAGCGAATTATTAATAAGAGTACGACTATTGGTCAAGATTGTTTACGAATTTTAACGAAATGTAATATTTATTGTAGTGTTCCTTTTGACACAAATTGCAATTCAATTCACTTCACTTGTGACTCAGCGAAATGTGCGTTCCATGTATTTGGGCTCGGTTTGGTGACGAATGTTTAATATTTTTCTATATTGATATGTATAGGCTTTCTAGATATAGAGGGTGCTTTTGACAACACTCCACACGAGTCTGTCAAAAAAGCATTAATTAATAGGGGGGTAGACGGTGTGACTTCTAGATGGATGTCGCAACTACTGTCTACCAGGTCGGTGGAGGCGGAGGTGGGACATAAGACCATCTCGGTTAATACGACAGAGGATGCCACAGGGGGAGTTACATCCCCACTTATGTGGAGCCTAATAGTGGACGAACTCTTATGCGGACTGACGGATCTAGGCATATCTTGTCAAGGGTATGCTGATGATATTGTCATATACGCAAGAGGCAAATTTGAGAATACCCTCTGTGACATAGTTCAACGGATTTGAACTTCACGAGAAGATGGTGTCAATCGATGGACTCAATGTCAACCCCACTAAGACAACCCTAGTAGCATTTACAGGAAAAGAAAATCCAATCTTAGAACCATAAACTGGATGGGCAAAATATAGAATGGAGAGCAGAAGTTAAATATCTAGGCCTTACCCTAGACAATAAAACTTCTATGGAACAAACTGAATTTGAAGTAACCAACAAGGCCAAAAGAGCTCTGATGGTGTGCAGAACTTTGCAGGGAAAAATAGGGGATGCAACCCAAAATACTGCTTTGGATGTATCAGCGATAGTGAGACCGATCATCACCTATGCATCAGTAGCATGGAGCAAAAGAACTAATCTGGCCACCGCGAGAATTAACTCTCGAAAGTGCAAAGATTAGCATGTGTATGCATAACGGGGCTATGAGAACTTGCCCAACAGCAGCTATTGAAGTAGTATTGGATCTTACCCCTCCACATAGTAGTAGAGGGTGTGGCGAAAAGAACCGCACTAAGATGGTCAAGGAAGGAATGATTAGGCATAGGCCTCAATCTCCTGATGGTGATCAAACCTGGGATATGCCGGGATGATATGTTAAAAAAATTTAGCTTTGTGAAAGAATTCACCATAAAGCTAAGTAACAGGAGCGAGTGGGATCATAACACCATCTTGAACTTGAATAGAAATGCCATCAAATGGTACACTGATGGCTCCAAACGGCAGAAGGAACTGGAATAGGAATATATGGGCCTAGAATACATATTTCGAAAGCTTGGGAAAATACCCAAGTATATTTCAGGCGGAAATACACGCTATTGGAAGATGTGTTCAGTTCATTATGGATAGGAACTATCGAAGCAGGAGATTATCATCGTGTCTGATAGTCAAGCAGCCATCAAGGCGCTGAACTCATATGAAATCAGCTCCAAGATGGTCTGGGAATGCCTAGGGAAACTAAATGAGCTAGGCAAAAGAAATAAAGTAACCCTCCTGTGGGTTCCGGGTCACACAGGAGTGGAAGGAAACGAAATAACGGATAACCTCGCATAAAAGGGGGCTGGAATGCCTTTCGTAGGGCCTGAACCTTTTGCGGGTTAAGTAGCAGTACAATACTGAAGAAACTAAAAATGGAAATGGAGCAGAGAAAATCCAGTTACTGGGAAAATCTCCAGGGAATGAGGCAAAGTAAAATTCTTCTGGGAACTTATAACCAGAAGAGGTTTACAGAATGCATCAACCTGAGTAAGAACAATGTTCGCATATTAACAGCAATACTTTCAGGCCATTGTAAACTGAAAGGACACCTGAGCAAGCTTGGATTGGAAAAAGATCCTGAATGCAGATTTTGTGAGGAACAGGATGAAACATCCATCCATTTCCTCTCAAACTGCGTAGCACTGTGCAACCCGAGGGCATTGTACCTGGGTGCATGTGAAATCGAAGAAGGGAGACTTACCTAGACTGGGGCCCTCTGACATCCTACATTTTTAAAAGGAATAGGATTGGAAGGCCAGCTGTAAAGTAGCAAGAATAGGGGACACAATAGATCTTTTAGGTCGCAGTGTAACACCACCCTTCTATTACTTACATACATACATACATGTATAGCACCTATTAATGCAGTTAATACAGTTTTTTGATTGTTGTAATAATAAATAAAGCATTTTTTTTTTCTGTAAGTATAAAGGTAATAAAGTTCAATGTTCCACTCAGCGCTATTTTAATTTGATTACAACTCTAGCAGAAGTAAATATATACGTATTTTCAAAAAAAAAAAAAATCAATAGCACACACTTAGAATTAACAACCGCTAAGTTTACAAACGGAAAATCCACGAGAACCTATTATGTTTAGATTATAATGCGCGCTCTCTCTAAAATAAACCTGGAGAAACTATTTCATCGATTTCAACTTCGATGTTATCTTCTGAAGGTCTGCGTTTCGTTCCATCTCCGACTTCCTACTTTTTTTTTTTGCTTTCTATTTTCTTCTGTTCAATCTCCTCCACGTTTCTTCCTCTTTTATTTCTGCCGTCCACGAAAACCGGTGTATTTATATAACGCGGGAGTATACGAAATCTCTTAAGGAAGGGAGTCTAGGAGCTAATAAATTGAAATGAACCGAGACGGTGCGTCGCTGAACGGACAATTCTGGGATTACCGGTATATAAGAGAGACGCGGATGATGTCCCCGTGGTGTACGCGTGGCTCCAGAAATAGCACCATTTCACTCCTTTTTTATATATACATATGTACTTAGTATATTTCCTGGATGTACGTTTTTACCTTTTAGGTGTATGTCAGGAGCTTAAAATAGGTTTTGGATATGTTCAGTAATACGTATTGTAATAATAAAAATAATAAATAAATAAATTGATGAATTAAATCGTCAATAAATTTTTAATCTTAGGGTCAACTGTACAAATTCCTGTTTATCTGTTTGGATGTAAGTATTTGCCGACAAATGATATGAGTGTGGTGTAATAGAATAGTATCAAGGCAAACGCAGATTCTCAAGTAAATTTTAACTCGTATATTACAAATCAAATAAACGTGGATTATCAAATACAAATTTAAATGAAAATTGGATCTTAACAGATATTTTAACTCTTTTACAAATACTCGTGACGACTTAACTTCTGTTCTAATTGTAAAAATTGATTAAAATGATGCGAAAAAGTCATCTATGATGGTGTTTGGTCAAGCTAAAGCGAGATCAAATGTTATGCCACATATAAAAATATCTATAGATCATGATCTTTTACCTATTTCTGCGTGTGTCCGCAGCCTAGGACTTCTGCTTGATACTGAGCTTCGTTTTAAAGAACATGTTTCGCATTTAATTAGTTTAGCTTTTTATAAACTAAAAGTGCTTTATGGTAGTAAAGAATGCTTGGATCGTGATCTGAGAAAATTATTATGTGAATCTTTAGTACTCTCGCGATTCAATTTTTGCATTAATGTATAATACTATTCTTGTTTAGATAGCGTTGACCGACTGCGTATTCAGCGTGTGTAGAATGCGTGCTTGAGATTTATTTATTGAATACGACGTTTTGAGTACATATCTTACACGCTGGAGTGGGCTAAATGGCTGGATTTGTCGTCAAGAGCAATTTTTTTGGCTACCTTATTTTATTTTAAAATCATTTACTTTTAAAACCTAGCTTTCTATATCGGTAGGTATTGTTTAGAAGTGACGTTCATAATATAAATGTTAGGTTTAAGGGTCTATTAATTCCCCCTGCCCATCATCTTCAGCTTTTCAAAAGGTCGTACTCCTATAATATTGTGAAACTTTACAATGCTGTGCTGATGTCTTTTAGGGCTCTGAGTCCCCCATCCTTCTCCCGTCATTTTAAAAAATATCTTTTTTCATGTCGCTTTGGTCCGGTGTAGTGAACGTTGATTTTGCACTGTTTAGCTTATTGTTACTAAGTTCGCATGTATTCATATATTAATTTTTTTTTGACTCAAATATAGGTTAAGTTAGTTTTAAGTAGGTTTACGAAGGTTCGAGAGCTAGAGCAGCTTCCTGCTTTGCATGTAGCTGATCTCGGACCTTTTGACGATGTGTAATTTGATTTAATATTTTATGGTTTACCTAAACTCTTGGGTGTATTAACATTTATTATTTACTTTATTGTCACCCAGTATTTGTATAATATCGCCAATAAACTATTATTAGTATTAGATTCTGAACTTTAAAAAAACTACGCATTATACTATGCTATTTATACATTATCAAAAAGACTACTGATGGATGTTCTTCCTGTAGCCTTGTAAGTTGAATTCTTCTTCAATCTTCGTGGTCAAGTTTGGATGTGAAGGCTTGAGAGGTTCCCATTATTAGAATTGTATACAGATTTGACATGGACAAATATTTTCAAACTTTTAAATTATTGAGGATACGATCGTTTTTTTTTTTTTCAAACAATTTTGTGATTAATAAATTTTAACGATAAATATAAATCTCTAAATGCTTTAACGAATGCTAAACTAAGTAATATAAACCGATTTAATATTTTTTATGTAGATTGAAATGGTTCTGATTTATATTGTTCTTTAATTGTTTTATATCGTTTTAGATAGGAATTCTGAGCTCTTTTAACACGTGTGTCATAAAATGAAGGGTACAGGCTCTCTTATTCCGTGGACTCCCTCCTTACTGACGGTGAAATCTCCATCTGCCTCATTCTAGCTTCTCTCTACGCTTTCCAGGCCTTGAAAAGTCTGGCTGGATGATTTTCTTTCTTTCAGAATAATTAGAACTTGGATGTTCGTCTCAACACCTTCGGTAAGTCATATTCTCGCTTTTAAATGTTCACTTTAATTGTTATAACAGTACTTTCGTTGGAGTAACTTTTTCATTTTAATTTCCGGTCTTGTTTTTGTGAAATTTTTTTATTTCGCGCGCAAATTTAAATTTTTTGGTAGTAATTTTAAACATATGCCTTGTTTTCTTTTACCCACGCCTCTTCTTCAATTTTTTGTTTTCCTTTTTTTCAGATAATGGCTTTCCAAAATCTTCGTATTACACGAATATTACGGCATTTGTCGGTCGTCACACATTCATATACCGCTCCGTAGGCCTTGAATCTTCCCAACTTCAGGCCCTTCTCGGTATCAATTATTTTTACATTCAATGTAAAAATTATTTCTCATTCAAAATCAATTAAAATTCACAGAATTGACAATTGATAACAGATTTCTTGTAGAGTTAAAATTTTCTGTTTTTGCCGATAGATGTCAATAGTTTGACAGGTGCGATTTTTTTCTATTCAGTTATTTAATTTAATGCAAAATTTTTATGATATCGGAATTAAATAAATGTATTTTACAATAAAAATACTTCTTTTAATAGATTAAATGATTTATATATTTTGTATATTTTGAAACATGATTTTCCTGAAATGTAAATTATCTATCATCTGTAGATTCCTTGATAGGGAACTTTTGTATTAACAATATTTGTGAAACAACTTGATGCTTTAAATGAAATATATATGTATATACCAATAAAACTATTGTGTCAATCACGATTAAAATAACATGCATGGTTAATAATTATCCAAAATCGAAACAACTTTTTCGTATTCCACATTGCTCCCAACTTTCATTTCAATTTGCACTGTTGGTGCTGCTATTATTTTGTTCCACATACAATAGCTGTTCTCTCCTCAGTATAAGCAAGGCAAGTTTCCAATAGTAATCACGTAAACAATAAAAAATGTTCGTACGGTCACTAACTCAAAACTAGTTTCACGGTATTTTTGTGTATAGTATTTACTGTTAGAATCGTACACTAACTGTTTGTTTACCTGGTTCACCTGAATTTTTTTATTGTTATTTCACGCCTGTGTTGTGTTTCTGGTTTTTATCTGCGTGATTTTTTTTTACAGTTCTACACGGCTAATAAAGATCTTAATAATCAACATAGATACATAACGCGTTTAACAGTTAAAACTGGAAATTAATACTTGCAAATTATCTTGCACGATGTATCATATTTAATAGAGGTTTGTCTTAGGATTGTGTGGCAAAAGTTAGTTTTAAGGAACGAAGTAAATGTCTATTACTTTTAATTTTTCACTTTGTTAGTTAATGCGTTCAATGTTACATATTTTACACTCTCAGAATTCGAAGCCACCAGTGGGAATATGACTTATCTTAGCTTATATCGTCAGCTTGGAAAAGGCAGTCACAACTCAAAACTGCAGACTTTGCTTTTAATGCCAAAATATCTTTCAAAATATGTATATCATTTATATCTGGATAATTTTTATACTTAATGGTTAATATGCGAATTTAGGTTGTAACAATTTTCTACACAACTATTGCAGTGTTTTATTTAATATACAATAATAATATTTGGTATTTGAGAAAACCAGTAAAAGAGTTCTATCCAATCCTTTTATTTAATATTATTAACAACCGTCATGTCCTTTCAATTCCAATAGCTGTACCTTTTACAGGTTGCTTCTCGGTTCTTCATAGATCATGAAACTGTCTCCTCCATCAGTGAAAGGTGGACCATCATAAGGTAAAGAGAGAATTACTGAAAATATTAAAACATCGTCTCATACCAATGGCGCGATGCACAAAGCTTCCTTCATAGACATGTTGTTGCCGCAAAAAAATATGCAGGAAAATCTCAATCAAATTCTTTGTGAAGATGGAAACAGGCTCTTTGCTAAACTGGGCAATGAAATGAGTAAAAAATCTCTTATCTTCCATACAGAAGTTAGATGATTATCACGAGGAAAAGTTTTAACTGGGTATTAGAAATGGGAAACAAATTAACAATATTTTTCTAAGACAAACAAGCGCTATTCTCATTGTGTTTACAGAATAACGAGTGTATGTTGTTGTGGGCTTTCTTGTCTGATGTATGTTCCCATTTAAACGACTTGAACGTGAACTTAGAAGGGCTTGATAAATAAACATTTTATGAATGATAGACAGACAAAGCTCATCCTTTCATTAAGAAGCTTGATATCTGGGTTGCTGAATGATATGGAAATTTAGTTACAGAAGCATTGAACATATTAATTATTTATTAATAATTTTTCGTCTATGGTTACGCATAAAAATAAAAACAAAAATTGCTTTTTATCAATCCAAGACGATTTGTTTTTGTGTGTTTCTAACGTAGATTGATGTATAGTGAAAATTTTAAATGAAAAACAAATTTCAAAATTAAAATTAAATATTAATTGCGATGTGGTATTTTTTTTATTGTAAGTTGTAAAACCAATATTTTTTTTTATATTATGCAATCTTAGTCATCTAGATTTAATTGAACCCAATATATGTTATAGTTATTCAAAAAAAAATGCTGTATGTAACTGACACTGGCGCCGTTACCCTATTCTATAGTATACAATTTAAATGTTGATTTTTCAAGTCAATATACTTATTTTTAAAAATTTCCAATACCCGACCATGCAATCACATACACATTCACCTTTCAATTCATATTTTCCGATATTTTACTTTCTAATTAGCACTCTTTAGAAATGTTCATTTATTTTATTATATTAAAAAATAGTGTAAAAATATATATTTCAATATTAATCAATTACTTTTTCAATAGAAAATTTATTGCTGAGCAATCGTCAGTATACATAGAAAGTTTTAGCAGTTCTAAATTTAGGAATAAAAACAATCTCGTGCTATCGTCTAGTGGCCAGGTTGTTGACTCTGTAGAGACGCACATAACCGCCTACAACAGCGCGTTCCTCACACTATTTTTTTTTTATTCCCAACAAATTCGTCTCTTCCTCGTTTAGAACAGATTCTAAAATCCGGACGTGCGTCGCGACGGCTGGAGACATAGTAGTGATATATACAGGATGACTGGCAAAAACGTCCATAATTCAGTTATTTATTATGCGATTATAAAAAATCAAAACATCAAATAAAAATAAATAAAGTTAACAATCGACTGATTGCAGGTGTATTTTGGATGTAATAATAATGGTACCGAAGCTGTGTAATTCAAGCGATTCTGAAGAAGTATCAATTCAAAACATATAAATTTGTATTTCTCAAATAAACGCCTTATTGGAAAATGTTTATGCACGAAGATAGCCTGTTTTATAATTTCTTCTCAGATGCTATAAAACAAGATCGAAATTTTTGTCGCAAAATTATTTGGTCAAATGAATGCAATTTTTGTAATAATCGTGTTTTTAACAGGAAGAAATAGAAAATGCCAATTTAAATTTGAATAAATGTCATATTGACAAGTACTGAAGTTTTTTCCTCAAATGTTGTGTTTCACTTCTTATTGGTTATTTAAGTTAGATAGTTATTTGGTTACATAGTTGTCCTATTCAGTTTTGATATAAACCAGGCTATCATCAGATGTGCCCGTCTTTTAAATGATATAAAACTTACTTTAAATTCTGTCGCTAATTGGTCAAAACTAAAACTGTAAGGTACCTAATGATCCTTTCGGCAATTGCTTAATAGCTACTAGTACTTCGACCAAGATACTCGGGATTATTTTCGATTCCAATATGGAGTGGGGAGATCATGTTGATTAGGTTGCAGTTGCAGTTTAAGTATTCTGCGTTCTATATACTATGCTAAGTTTTTTTCTAGACTTAGATATGAGGTGTTTTACTGGGACTCTTCCTGCAGTGCCCAAAGAATTTTTATTCTGCAAAAGCATGCTCTACGTATTTTGTACATTTTGAAACCTGGAGACTCATGTAGGCCTATTTTGAGGAATGAAAGATATCTCATCTTTTATGATATTTACCTCCTTGAAGTATTGAGCTTTGTGTATAAAAATATAGAGGGGTTTAAAACCCATACTAACCACGAGTACGGTACAAGATTTTATTGCCTTCTGCACATAAAAAAATCAATCTTTCAAAAAAGTGTCCAATTTGTTGGTTGTAAGCTTTCAATGTTCTACCAAGTGACAGAAAAGCAATAACACAATTTGGTAGATTTAAAAATCGTGGTAAAAACCTACTTTTAAACATAAATTGTTATTGTGTTGATGATTACTATAAATTTCAAAGTTATAAGTTATATAATTAATTGGCTGCTATTCGGCCCTAACTATTTAGCTGTATTAGTTTTTTTTTTTTTTGCTGCTGTTGACGTTTTCTTGCACTTATTATTTACAGTGAAATAAAGTTATTATTATTATTATTATTATTATTATTATTTTTTTTTGTTTTAAGTCCGAGTCGACCTCCACCCCTACTTAAAACAAAAAAATTATTATTATTATTATTATTATTATTTTGTCCTGTCAAGAAAATAGTTCTCACGTCTCAAATGCCATGCAGATGCTGCTTGTCGGAATCTGGTGTAATACGTGTAACATTAAATTCAAAGTAAATCTGAATGATTTGACAGCCCGTATATAAAGCAAACTATCAAATTGCACCTTAATGCTGTCACTTGACACATATGAGAGTTCTAATCTACTTTTCATTTAAATTAAAATGGTACGGACGATTTTGGCATATTTTTATGATAGTCTAAATCACAAATCACACAACAATAACAAAAACCACCTTAGGCAATGACCAACCTCACTAATTTTCAATTTATAATCTTTCGTATTCTTTAACGTAATTCACTTTCCCCTTTGATTTTCTAGTCCAATTTTTAATCCTTCTCTTTGATAATGCAATGTTCCAATTCACCACTTTCCAAATGTAAAACATGTTTTTGATTCCTCCTTAAATATCTCTTTCTATCATTTTTAAACTTTTTAATATTTTTTTAAAATCTTGACATGCATAAAAGATTCTTTTTCTTCTTGTTTTTTTAAACAACCGTCCTCCACAACCAACCATTTGTTATATAATCTCCCTAATAATTGTTTTCTATTGCCGAAATTTGACAGCTTGACAATTATGCCGAATGACGTTGTGTAGTTTATTTATACGATAAGAAGCCATCCAAATAATTCAAATTTCAAACATAAATACAGTTTCTATTAACCTTCAAAGTAAAAAAAACCAAACATTATAAAAATCAATTAAAATAGAACAATGTAATATATTATATTGGTTTGTCGATGGTTATTGTGTTTCCGGCTTAACTCTCTAACCTCAGGGTCTATTTTAGTTGCGACAATGTTTAATTGTTGCAGTAAATGAAACCAAAATTTCAAAAAAAAAAAGAAAATACAAGACAAAAACTTTTAATAAAAAACTTTCTAAGAATCAACGCTAATTAACGAAATTAATTAATAAATGAAAATTAAAATTGATTTGAATACTTTTAAAATTAAATTAATAGAATCGATTATTTTTTTTTAAATCACACCATTAAACTTCAGATGCTCGTACTTTACAAAGTTGGTACAATTGATCTAAGTATTTGCCGTATCTAATTTACACTTATTCGATCTAAATTATTGAATCAGTTTCTAAATCCACGTAAAAGCACCCCTTTTTGATGTAACTTGTACATTAAATTTCCCAATTTCTAGATCTATCAAAAGGTGTTTTGAATTGCAAATTTTGATAAAAAAAAAAGAATTTAACTGCAAAATAACAAATTTGGAAACGGGTTCCTGAGTACCTAAGGAATCTTTTGATATGCTTCATGCACTGTCAAAATTGTTATTCTTTAAATTTGTGAGTAATGGTGCTATTGACATCAAATTTTTAGATTTTCGCTCTTTTACAGGAAGTTTTACAAGTAATTGATGTTACATGGATGTTTAATTATCTAATACTCACATCTGAATGTTTAATGCGTTAGTAACAAAAAATCGCTTCTCAAAGCACTTCGGATTTTGAAAGACCATGTTTGTGAAACTCAATTGTGAATTAACATGGAATCGATTTAAAAGTGGGTAAATTTAATTTCTAATGTCCTAAATGAATAGTGCCTGATTAAGAATTTTTTAAAAATCCGATTTCTTGGTTTTCCTTTGACTCGATGGGGTTTTCATGTGGTGATTGTGAATTATTCGTGTGACGTTGTAATGTGGGTGTTAGGACTTTCAACGTCTATAAGGGCCGTGGCTGGTGGAATTCGACCATCCTTTTCGTTTCCCAGAGTGAATCATAGCTGGCTTTTCGCACGAATCGATCTGCCCGGTGTTTTGTTTGTGTGATGTATTAGTAAGTTCCTTTGCAATGGGCTGAGTTGATGGTGCTATTGAATCAGTACAATATATTGCTATTACAAAAAAAGTTATAGTTCATTTACTATCACAGACGAGGTACTACGTGAGTCACTTTGCTATGACGTCACGACCGTGTTGCAAATTTTCTCGTAAACAAACCGTTAGGTTATTTAACTGTCAAACACTTTTGACAGGTGAATAAACAAACTCTTCAAAATAACATTTACCGTTAATATTAGTGATAATTCTTTTTGAAAATCAGGATTTAAAGTACGTTAATCATGATAGCAGTGGAAAAAAATAACAAAAAAGCACAGGTGAGTACAATAAATTTAATCGGGATATTATCGCTTAAAGTATTCACCATAACAATTAGTATGCAAGTTTCTTCTCTATCCAAACCAGTCTCTCTGATTTACTACTTCTGAATTTCGTTTTCAATATGTTGTACACCAAGTACGTCAAATTTCCAGACTAATTTAATTCGATCCGCTTTATACAATTGTATGCATCCTCCAATCTGCAAATATTTCATCCATCGTTTCGTAACAAACTTCCTTTTCTTTGAGAACATATAATATCTACCACAACAATGTGTTTCAACCATAGAAATGTCTTTTTCTTTAAGAGCACTGTTCAAAATGTTTAATGTGTTATGTTAGTCTGAAAAATGTATGTGAAAGAACCACTTCTGTAAACAATATTTATATATACTCACTGTTTTCGTACATGTCATAAATTGTGTTTCCAATAGCACATTGACAATGAGTAGAAAAATCAATTTTTACAACATTTATTTCGTATGCATTTTCGTTTTGGGTTAATGGATGTAATTCCTTGTTTACCCATGGATAAAATTTTGCTTATGTTTGCAACATGAATGTTTAGAACACTGGTTACAAAGAATATGACATTAAAAATATATGGATTTTATACTCCTCGCACGAAAGTTAACGGGAGGTAATGGCCCGTTGTTCCGCGTTCTACTCGAAATACACAATTAACGAAAACTATTAACTCCTTCGAATGTTTACACAATGGTTTCGGTATGATTTAGTTGCAATAACTACTTATTTTAAATAAATATATACCAAGTATAGACGCAAATTCCCACACTTCACTGCAAATGCAGAATATAACGCTTTGACAGTTGACAGTAATAACTAAATTGGTGGGAATACATTGGGAAGATGTGACAAGCATGCAATTTAAAAAGTAGTAGGCACCAACATAGTATCTTTAATTGAACATGAATAAGTTATATGTTAGTTGGTTATTTTAATAATGTGGTATTGCATGGGCCGAATTTGCAAGTAATGACGTACCTCGTCTGTTATAGTAAATGAAGTATAACTGTCACATGTCAAAACTTTTTATTAGTAACATTTTGTTCATGCTAATTAGGGGTGGTCTAGTTAACCATCTTATTTGTATGTGTAATCTAATCTCTTTATACCCTAAAAGGATGTCGGGTTTGTAATTTTCCCTACACAATCTACACAGTTATAGACAAAATTACACCTTTTTTTTATCTTTCTTTTATTTTCTGCTACCGTCCATGTTGTCCCCTTTTTTTCTAAAACTTCTTCCACTACATTGTCTCAGGTTTCGTTTAGTTTTCCTTAACATCTTTTTCCTTGGATTCTTACGTGCCATTTTTTTTAACTGAGATGTTACTACTGTAACTGTACTTGTCTGTCTTTGCAAATGTCCCCACCAGTTTAATTGTTGTTGTTCTATAAATGTGTGAAGTGGTTATAGTTTTTTTTTGTCTAGTCTAATTATGTCATTTTAAATCTCTTCTCAGGTGTTTCATTTTTACAACTAGCAAATTATTTTATTTGATATTTAGCTTTTTCAACTAACGGAGTTATGGATTGGGGAGTTTTTACCCCGTACAGTATTATTACCGCTATACGCTGCTATTTGCTCGTGTATCCGTCGAGGATTCGAGGTTGGGCGGATTCTTCGCTGCTCGCGCGACTTCTGACTCACGGTGCGTCTATTTCGGGACGGCCGACTCTCCGCTATTCGGAACCCCAGCGAACCCTGCCGTTGGAACGAGCGGGCGACCTATCGGCTACGCGCCGGCCGAACGGGTGCACTGACTCGCCGTCGCGCGCATTTTTAGATCAAGGTGCCAAGGAATCAGCTGATTTAAACGAGCGACGACGACGGCGTCGCGACGCGCTCGCGAAAATAATCCTTCGTCTCCTGGAGGAAATCGCCATCTATCTGTCTGTCTGTCTGTGGAGTGACCTTTGGGAAATTCTCCTTGATTGTTTTTTTTTTGGTTTTCATTGCTAAGGAGAAAAATAAAAGTACTATTTATTGTTTTGAGCATATACTATTTCTTAATGTAAAATCAAATTTATTTTTCCAGAATTTCCAGGTTGCGCATCAGCGGACCAAAATAGATTTTTGCCATCAATTGTGATCACCAGCGTTATCTATTTACTATTAAAATATAACTGTGCTCTCTCCCATGCCAGATGGCATACAGGCCGAGAATTTCCGATTGAAGCACGTTGACATCAAAAAAATAACGCATAGCTAGTTACCCCTCTTATTATCTCAGTACGTGTGGAGACGGCATGGAAGACTGTTGCCCAAAATGTCCTCTCCTTCAATTTGCATGTTTAATGACCAGTTTCCAGGATGTCGTAGACACGATAGTGTTATACCTCGATAATGATCAATCTCTCATGTATAATGAACATTTAAGTGTGAATAAAAGTGTTTTTTTTTTTGTAAAAAAAGTTCGAAATGTGAACCTGTGTAAAATCAGACATAAATCTAAAGATATTATTATCTCAGGTAAGTTACGCGAGTCAGCTTAATTAATAACAATAACGTTTTATTAGTAATTCCACTTTTTTGCAATATAAATTCATTATCGAGAACATGAATACGTTTAAATTAAATTTCAAAATTTCCGCGTTTTCTGAACATTCAAACGGAGTTATGCTATGCTTAAACGACGTGTGAATCAGAATGGCCAACTTTAATGGTAAAATGGTAAAATACTGGATATTTGTTCGTGCTGTAAATACATATCAAATATTAACCTAGAAACGTACCAACTTATACAAATTTTCCTCAAGTGACTGCAAACCGTTCAGCAATTATACAAACAAATTCCTAACCCAAAAATTTGCTGAACGTATTAAAATGAAATTTCTTATAGTAAGTATAATAAAATTTTAGATTAGCATTGAAGATAATCGTTCTTTTTAGTAGATTTGAACGCAGGAGTACCTTCTACAAGGAGAATTATTCTGCGACATCGGTGTGGTCAGGAATGGTCGGTTCTGATAAGGCTTGTACTCGAACTTCTGATCAAACCGGGAGGGGGAAAAAACCCCCCCCCTATCAGAACGGAAATACTCGAAATCGTCGTTGAGAAAAATTACCCAAAATATGGTATATTTTCTGCCTCTGATGAAGGTTGGCTGTTGAATGGTTTCCAAATTGAAAACTTTTAAACGACTTGAAAGCGATTGTCTTCGACAAGGAGTACAACTGTCTCAGAAAGTCCCTTAATTTCACCGAAGTGAGGGGAGTATACTTTGTTTAATACATGAGAATGCCCATGTGACCGAATGGACTGTCAAATGTTTAAACGAAATGAAAATAAATAATAATTGCAAAATTCTGGAATCACCTTACAATTAAAATATAATAAAGGTAGGTGTCTCTGGATCATGAGAAAAATACATTTAAACTTTTTCAACACTTATTATTATGTAAAATTAACAATATTAAAATTCATTACTGTACACAAAAAGTAGGAAACTATTTATACATATAGAATTGTGACGAAACCTAATTTCCAGCAATTTCCCATGTCTTTCTGTTGACATATCAATGCAATTGGAATACCAATGCATATACAAATATTATTAGACTAAGTTTAAATAAAATAAGTACACTGTAAAAAATGTTCATTTGAATTGAACTTGGATCCAACTTTGATCTGTCAACATCTATTGTAAAAATATACTATTCAAATTCTAATATTCATTTTCGATGTGTAAGTATATCACTGCTGACCATCTTTACTTCCTGAAGGGAATATTCTGAAGGAAAATGCTTTGAAGAACTTGCCAAATGCAGAGATTTCCTACATCACCTGGACATCGTCTGATTGTCTGCTGCTACATTTTATATCCTTTTCCTATTATATCTAATTAGTTTTAAAATATAACTAAATAAAATAGTAACTTTACATTTAAATAATATCGAGTACACATTACAATATATCCCAAACGGGAAACTTTTCGAGCATTGCCTATTTTGGCTGTGGCCAAATATTGTGATATTCTGTGCCGTATATTTTGAATAACCCTGTATATGCAATTTTGTAAGAAATGCATAAAAAAGAGTAGGTACGAAAAAGAATTCTAAATAAAATTCCGAAACGTACTTAAGCAAATAATGAAGATTTTTCTAGGTCGGGTTAATGGTGCTGTAATCAATATTTATAACAGTGGGAGTAGCATAGAAGATTAGATAAAGAAAATTGCGACCATCAATATTATAGAAATATTTCAGATATTTCAGACAATTTAAGAAATTGAAGTTAAAGCGGCGAAACTGTTACATAAACCGTCTCGCGATTCCTTTTACTTACGTCTATACACGCCACCTAATGAAGTTTTATAATATTGACCTTATCGCGAGAAACTAGTGCTCCATGAATCACTACTATACTGCGACCTACATGGGGAATGGCATCGGTTACCTATGCAGAGAAACCGCATAAAACTATTCGAATCCACCCATAAATGCTACAATCATGACCACTAGTACCAGAGCAGACCATTATATGTGAACCATGCTGATGTAATTACAATCATTTAATAATTTTCCCATAATAAATAGTGGCGGTACTTTTAACAATATGCATTCGCATATGATACAAGTCTCCATGCAGTATTAAACATATCCACATTTTGCAAATAAAGTATCATAATATCCACCTTACATATTCAAGAATTTACAACAGCGTGATAGATGAAAAGAGATAAAAGCAGAACACTTAAAACAGTACAACATAGAACCGTCTGGGTTTCGCAGATACATATACATATATCAATTTTCAAACTTTCACATGCTGGAAATATATTTATATATGTATATACAACAGTAATTAGTACAAGGCATTGTTCGTGACGTAAGTTGGCCTGCTCTTTAGTAAGTAAGTAGTGGTAGTAGATTGTATAATTGTCATGAGCGAGCTATGTGGAGATTTTTATCTCGATGCCCGAGCAAGTTCGTCGACTCCTTTAGCCACGTTGGTTGGTTTCGTTCGCCGAAGATTATTTCTCTATTATTGCGATACGGTTTATTTCTTGAAGAGTATCGAAAGGAATTCTTCGCATAATTGTTCCAATCATCGAGGAATTCGTCAGCGCCTTGGTGATCGGTGGAATGTAATAAAATATCTAATACCACAAGGTGGACGTCGATGCAGAAGTGAACAGTTACATCGTTGACATCCTTATGCGTGTAATTTTTGCTGTGGCATATAATAATGATGATATCTCTTTAGTTACATCAGGATAGGAAGGTATTCCCTCATTCTAAATTATAAACTTCTTTGGAATAAGCACGGGAGCTTGAAGTAACCAACAAGGTTAAGAAAGCTCCAATAGTATGCAGCCCCTGTGCAAGAAAAAAAAATCTGCTAGGGATACAAACTGAAAATATTTGTGCGAGATCAATTATCACTTATGGGTCAATAGCTTATAGCAGAAGAATTAACCTGGCTATCACGAGAACTAACTTGCATAAAGTGCAAGATTAGCCTGTGTATACATAACTGGAGCATGAAAAAAAAATGAAATATGCCCAATGGCAGCTATTATAGTGCTATTCATATTTTGGTGGAGGTGATTGCAAAAAGAACAAAAGCAGAACGATCAGAGAAAGATCCATTAGGTATAGATATCAATCTCCTGGAAATAACAAAATCTGGGACATACTTAGAGCAGCATGCCAAAAAATTAATTAATTTTGTGAAAGAATTTACCACAAAGCTTTAACTGCTCCAATATCTTGAAATTAAATAGAAATGGTACACATATGGATGGCTCCAAAATGGGTCTAGAATTATGCAGATAATTTTCCACAATATAGAAAGTTGCGTACAGGTCAACATTGATAGAAACTACCTACCACAAGAGATTATCATAACGCTGAATGGTCAAGCAGACATCAAAAGGAGTAAAGTTTACTTGTAATCCAGCTCTAAGGTGGTTTAGGAGTGTCTGGAAAATTGAACGAGCTACTCAAAGAAAAACGGTTCTTATTGTGGGTTCAGGGATATACATCAGTGGAAGGACTGGCCTAAAAGTAGCCTGGAACACTATCCTTAGGGTCCGAATCTTTTACAGGATAAGTACAGCATAATACTGGAGAAGCTAAAACATGAAATGGAGCAGAGAAAATGGTAGGAACGAAAAATGAGACAAGCTAACTTCTCTGGAAAAAGAAAGATTTTTTGGGTAATACTTTTTGACAAAATATTCCATATCACAATTAAAGTTGCAAATCATTTGCTACAAGATGACGCATATTATATTTTAACTTCAAACCGTAGGTAATTAAAATAGAAGCGGGATTGATATCATACTCACATTAGCTTATCTAACTATAAAGTCATAATACAAAATTAGAATCTATTCTCGAATGCAAGAAGGTTGGCCCGATCATTGCTAATTTAATCCTCCATACAACAAGCGCGGATTCCCGTTTAATTATGTGTTCCCAGCCAGATTTGAACGGTACCAACATCTATGTTGCGCAAAGCCATTGTTTTGGCCTCATATATAAATTTGAATGAAGTAATTCTGCTCTGCTTTTGGGAAGATATCCATTTATATCTTTATCGCCTTCCATTTGGGAAAGGAATCTAATTCGCAATTCCACACAATTCACTTTCAGATTTGCGTGTGGGAGCAACACAACCTCAAACTTTATACAGCATTCGATCGCAAAAATAAACGACCTCTTTTTATCCAACGCAGGAAAAGATTGTATGTATCTAAACCGGGACAAGGTTTTTCGAAAATTCGGGGCAACGCACGATCGGTTTTGCGATTCTAATGGTCTGGGGATCGAGTTTTCTGTATAGCTCGCCACGTAGTCGTCCTATCTTTGACATTTCGCTATCTATGAATATCGCGTCCGGTCCCAGAACGATTCAGACACATTTACAACAGTCCCAGACGAAAAGAATTAAAAGCCTTCTTAAATATGTACGTAGTATTTATAGATAGACGAGTGAGTTCCTAGCGCTTCGGAATGGCGCTACAATACAAGGAAAAACCTTCTTGGGAGTCGCCAGTAAATGCGATGAATGTATTCTGAAGTTGTGCAGTTGTACCTGAAAGTTTCTGGACGAGGAGTGGTTTGTGTTTATGTTGTGGATTGAAAATATATAAATTGAGAGAAGTCAGGGCTAAATAAAAATAAAGAGCGAATATAATGTCTAAAAATCAGAAGTATTAAATTCTTACAAACACGATATTTCGATCAAAAACTTATGACATTTCATTTTTTTTTTATATATACTTTAAACAATAATTAAAAGATATTAAACATGAATCCTTTCCATTTTATTATTTATTCATTTATTCCTTTTGAAAATCTGCCTTGCTTCTTTCAGCAAATATTTAAAAAAAATCTGACAGAGTAAGATATTTATTTTAGTAGTTTCGAGTAAGTTTATAATATTTGTAAATTTTGTATAATATTTATTTTAATTTCTGGTAAATTTATGGAAATGATTACCTGATTGTATTTTGAATTATTTTATGTTTATGGGAAAAAAATTTCCAAACAATTTAACCTAGAAGATGAAGTAAAAATTTTTTTTCTCGAGTCTACATCTTGATTTCACCTGGTGTATATACTAATCACGATTTTACGTTTCAACACCTTCACAAAAAAACAAATATACAGGTGTGACTATCTGTGATATCTTGAAGTCTATCCTAAGTAATTATTTAGATCCTATTTTGCAAAGTTTTAAGATGATGATAGATTATTTTCGTAAAATGTTAGAAGCTGTTTTCATTGAACTAATTTCACCACCACTGGTCGAAAAAAAAAACTCAAATCAGTTATTCCAAATATCAACAAGTTGAAAGAAAATAGATCCTTCAAATTATGATTTATCTGTTGGTTTATTCGTTTAAAAATATAATATATTAGTGAAAAAGTTTGGATTTTATGACGAAGGAATGCAAGATTTGCATATCGATATAAATCATTACATCCAAGACGTTATTATTGCGCGTTTATATTTGAAAAGTATAATTCCTAAACGGTCTAAGCGCCATCTAATTCTTAAATATTGATTTTCTATGCAAAAATAGTCTAAATGCAGGCAAAATAATTATATTATTTACACCTTTTAGTCGTTATAATCTTCTTTTGTTAATAAAAATGTATAAGACGGTTGCTTTTTAAACAGCAGCAATGGAATGCCTCCTGGACCTCCCTTTTCGCCATTTGATACACTTTGATCATGTCATACAGGCTTTACGGCCACAGCTTGCGTTGAAAAACTTTACGAAAATCTAGCCGCTTTCGCATTACGACGCGGAGTGCCAAAACGAACAAACCCTATTACCAGCTTATGGTGCGGTCGTTGACTGAGTGGAAGTTTGGCCTGTGGCCCCTAGAGGGCGTACGTCTAAATTCATGATCTGCTAGTGGCAGATTGACGATAATACTATACCGATGAGAGTGAACTTGCACTCAGTGGAATGCTCATGATATCTGGTAAGCTGCTTGTAGGGTGATTACCATATACTTAATTGACGTTGAACCCGGCTGGGCTGGCAACCGATGAAGCTTCAAATCCCTTTCATTTTCAATGATTTTGGTTTAATTAATATATACAATAAATGATTTATTACTTAATAAACTCTTTCGTCATTGATATATGTATTTGACTATTTGATGAACTCGTTAGTTGGACCAATTTTAATGTATTTATTTCATATGAACAATGATTTTTTTATATTGTTTCAGAACCCATTTTTGGTTCATTGTGCTCGGGCAAGTCTCTAGGTCACTAGAACGTAATGCTGTGGCAACACACATTTCGCGAGTGTATTTTGTGTTGCATATTTGATTGCTTAAAACTGCTGAATCATTGTATCGAGAAATTTTCATAATAATGTTTAGTTTGTATAATTTTAGTTAAAGAGTTAATTGTATAATTTATTTAATTTAGTGTTAAGTTTTTTTTTTAATTAATTTCACTCTTTAAGATGTCTTTTAATTGGCTAGGTCTATTTAGCGCCTATTCTTTTAGATTTTGTCGGTGAATTGTACGACTGCGTTGTTCGCAGCGGTAGAGATTTTATCAAACAGTTCCTTGGTAGACGTAGCGTGAGTACTTGTATTTTTGTATCTTTGCTGCCATTCTGTTAATTCAATTGATATCGCAATTTAATTCGTGTTAATTGTCTTTTATTTAATCCATCAAGGAATTCGCGTTATAATAATTGTTATTATATTGATGTGTGCACATCGTAGATATAAGATCATTTATTATTTCTGTGCAGGAAGATACGTTTTAAGTTTAATTTCTCTCATTATAGATTAAAGAGTTTATTTTTCCGTTTTTTTTAATTTGCTGTTTCGGTTTTATTTATCAATCACCTCGGTTTGGGTGAGGAAAAGCATTGTTCTTGCATTTAGTTTTAATTTTCGTAAATTTACTTGAATTTGTTCACGCTTAATTTAGTTTGTGTTAATTTCAAACCACGTGGTTAGAAATTGAAAGATATTGGGTTATCTTCCTGAACAAATTAATCCTTTGCTGTGGTATAGGAAATAGCATTGTCCTATTGTAATTTTAGAATCACGTGCAGTTTCTAAATTTAAGCCCTCTATTCACGGTTTTTTTTTTTCTGCAAATTTGTAATTATTTTTTTTTTCCTTTTTTATAATAAATTTCTGATTGTTAATTAACCTTGTTGAGTTAAAATTCTGTTTTTTTTATTTTAAATTAAACCTTTTCAATTTTTGGGGTAAATAAGAAAGTCAAATTTCCTTCACTCACAATTTACTTTTCGTGATTAAATTCAAGTTTTAATTCGCGAGGGTAACTCTGAGGATAATGGTTCTTTTGCGCCCTTTAAAATTTTATCCGTTGAGCTAGCTAATTTAATTTTTCATTTTTTATATTCATTTTGCATTTTCTTTAATTTATATCAGCACACAGCAGTAAGTAGATACAACATACGATGTATTTAATTCAAGTTTCAATTGAGTTCATTTTTGTACAAAGATCAGCATTATCGGCAATGAATGTTATCAGTTGCTAGTTATAAAACATCACCATTAGACTTTTGACCGGTCAACCCGGTCATAATTCATTGCCTCTAATTCATGACCGTTTTGTATCTATAACCGGTTAAAATGCACAGAACTGGTTTAAACTGTTTTTGGACTTTAGCTGATTTTCAAAATACGTGATTATATGTATTTTCTGAAGGGTTCAATGAATTTTACAGTGTGAAGTGCGATTCCATGAATTGTAGGCGATACCTATCCCACAATATATTTGTAGTTGCTAGCAATCACGTATTTAAACATTTTGGTATAGACATCATGGAAAATTACATTAATTTTTTTCTGTGTATGTATTGTAATCATGTTTTCCACGCAAATTATTTGCAATTTCTTGGAAAAAATAAGCCACAAAGCTTCAAAAATTACTTCTCTGAGATTCGAAACACACATACACAGAATAAATTCCAATCTTAACAGATTTCCTGGCGCTATAACCACCTATACAAAACGACCAGTCGATGTAACTCCACACACACAGCATCGCATACCACGTCCTATATCACAAGGAATACCCGACACCTTTACCAAATATAGCAACCTTCATAATGTTATAACGGACGAACCCTTACTCGCATCATCAGTAACTACATGTGTATGTTGCGTATCTACACGAATACACTCTCACCTATATAGGTATACATATAGGCACATGTATCGTGTGTTTGTGTCGGTGAGTTACGGCTCGGGGAGCGAATCCCGTAGGCGTCCTGTCCGTAGGTAGAAGACGGGGCCCACGCGGACCAAACGCTGCCACGGTTCCCACGGCAGCGTGCGGCGTTTGGGACCGCTCTTCGCCGCCGGCCGCCCGGTCGTATTTGCACAGCGAGAGAGCTGCGGCCGCCACGGTCACTGATGGGGATCCGTCGTCAGAGGTTATTGTCGCTCGACTCGGAGTTCAAACAACAACACGCCGACGAGGAGGACAATTGAAGAGCGGCGGCACAATATCCGGCGATTGTCGTGTAATGTGTCTTTTTCTCAGAGATTACGACGAAATGAGACGACGCCCGCTGCCCACTGCTGTTTTGACACGTGGAGCGTGGAGGAGACAAGAGAGCGTTTTAAGCGAGTTTGTATCGAGTAAAAGTGAATTTGGTATAGTCTGTCCATAGATATAACGATTTGACTTATTCACTACACTGAGAAAAATTAGTGTACAGAGCTATACGCAACGCTGTGTAGATTTAATTGTATATAATTTCTGCATCAATTGTGCATTTTAGGCAACAGTACTATTCAAAAATGTAAACTTAATTTGTGTATTTTCGATTGTGGGCTTTTATACACAAGGGATGTTTAAAAATGGCACAATGTGTATGCAATTATGCATATTCGATAATCGGTTGTGTTAGACAGTGTTAGACAGATGTATACAGTTTGTTGCTACGAGATGAACTTGAACTGCACTAAGTTATTGAAATTTACTATTATCAAATATTATACCAATATACATATGGTCAAAGAAATGTTCCACCGGCGTACTATAGATGGCACCACAAGTATTCTCTTATGGAAATATATTACCACTACAAATGCACAACAATAGCAAATGCTGGTGATGTCATCTGTAGTGCGCCAGTGGAACATTTCTTTTGACAACACGTATACTCGTATAATATTTAGTATTATGTACCTTTGTAGAAATGTATCGCAACATTCCATTTTGTGGATAATTGATTGGTGAATAATGTGTAATTATGTATATTTTAGTGTAAATGAGAATACAATACTTGTAACCTACCCCTTCCGTTTATAAAAATCATGCGGCATTAGATGTTATTCAGATTCATATTGGATGCAAACAGTACATGATTCGTCCACGGTGCACATGCGTTGAGTCTTATTCGCGACTCTTGCGCTTCTGATACGACTCTACCGAAATCTTAATGAAGGTTCGCAAAACAGTAAAAACTTAACTCACTCTCATATAACATTAGGTACATACTATCCGATTTCCGAGTGTGAATAAAAATTTGTATATTTATTATATAATTCTTAAAAGGTCCTTAGTTTTTACAATGTCTAAAAAGGGATGAAAAAACATTTGTTGTGTGTATGGGTGGTAACAGTACTGCTTGGAAATGTCCAGAATTAAGTTTTCATTTATTTCCAAGGAAAGGTTCTAGATTATGTTTACTGGATCATGAAGAATGGATTTCAACAAAAAATTGATAGAAAAATGCATGGGAAAAGAAACTGTTAAATGGAAAAAAGTTTCTCCTTTTATGAAAGTTGTTCTCTACATTTTTTTACCTGAAGATTTCTACCCATCTGGTAAACAAATAATAACTTGTAATAATTCAATACCAATATCTTTCTTTCAGTATTAAACAAATCTAAGCACATTTTGAAGAAAACTGCTGTGCCAAGTCGTAACTTGCCTGAACTGAAGCATTCCATAAAATTAAAAATCAAGACCATATCGTGAAAGGAAATCTATTATTAATATTGTGGAAAATGAAACTTCGACTGACATTACTGATAGTGGCTAATAATTTTTCAACTCAGCTACACGATAGAGGAAAGAGAAGTAGCTGAAAACAATGTTAAAAATTTGCAACAGAGAACACTGTCTGTACATCACAACAAAATTATTTACAAATAAATCCGTGCAAGTGACAACTTCTAATTTTCATTTTCTCTTTGCGATCTAATTGATTCTGATAAAAAACTGTGCAGTTTAACAGATTATACACCCTAAATTATTGGAAGGGTTAACTAAAATGTTAGAAGACAATTTGAAAAAAGTGTTTGTCAGTGAGAAGAACGTATAATATTAACAATGATAAAATTAAAACATAACGTCTCGTATGTAGTGCTGTCACTTTTATTTGACTGTGTTAATGCTAACACTATTAAAAACATAATATTCAATGTTCTATCTGCCTTATCAATGCACTGAAGCCAGCTTTGCAAGGTTAAGTGCACACAATGTAAAAAAGCATTTACCTACATGCTTTTCATCAATTTTCTGACGTCCAAGTAGTTTTTAGACTGTACGGAAATAGTTGTTGAGAAGCCACGATGTTTATGTTGTAGACTTAAATGTTACTCGCAATATAAATCAATCACACAATAAAATTTTTAATTGGTGTAAGTCCTGCGGGACTGATTACTTTTGTCAGTCGTGCTTATGGTGGAAGGGCATCATACGAAGATTTTTGAACAAAGTGGTTTGGTAAATAAAATAGAGATGGAAAAGCAGTAAATGGTAGATTAGGGATTTCTGATAGACGATATATGTAAATTGTACCATATTAAAATCATTAGGCCCCCTTCCTAACGAACAAAAAACAAGTTATCACCCGACGAAATACATCTAGATGAAGGATTTGCCTCAAATAGCGAAAATTTCCCTCAATGTTAAGTTCATTTTAAAATATCACGAATATCAACACCACCGGATAATAGATTTGTTTTGGTTTGCACTGGTTTCCTCATCGAGCTGATTCGGAAGCGATAGCAGACGCCCTCATCGGGGAAAGATCGCGAATTGGTAATTGAATGTTCATTTAGCCAATTTAAAAGGCAAATATATGCGTTGCGTCCATTAATTTTTTCTGTAAAGATTGTTAGACGCGTATGTTTTTACAAAGATGGATGATTATGTAAAAAATTGTTAATAGAATGGAAATAGATGGATTACAAAAAACATTTGAAGTGTAAGTACTGCGATAAGAAACTCAGGGCACCGCTTGGAACCTGAGCCTTTCCAAGCTATTGTTTCTCTGCATTGGAGAGTAATATGAAGGACAACATAGTTTGGTGGGTTTCAGATGANCTTGTTGCGCTTGGTGGTGGAGAAATAATTTGGGCAATTTGGATTAAATTGAGGATATAGATTTTTGAGTAAATTTTAATCCACCTTTATTAAGTTAGGATATATATTCTCACACCGAAGAAAATAACGTAGTTATTACGGAAATTTTAATCCGGATTAAGGCGTAACATGGCTGCACCGGTGTTTGCTCTTATACTAACTAAAGGTATTGTAATTTTAAATGTCACTAAATTTTATTCACTTTTTTGTAAAAATCTTATTTCATGAATTATTCTCAGGCAACTAGCACGGGATTTTTTTTCGCTAAGCTAGAGCGTGATGGCCGATGATCTTAGAAGTAGTAACGAAAATTGTGATCCTCAGCCCCGCTGTTTTAATTCTTCGAAGCACCCACATCAGATATTTGACGGATTCCAACTACAGATAAGTTGGACAATCATCGATTTTGTTTTATTGTTATTATTATTAATTTGCATAGCTTCTCAATAGGCATTAACTTTTTTTTAACTTAACTAACTAATTATACGTGTTTTATTTCGTTACACTTAAAAGTTTAATTTATTAATCAAAATTTAAAATTTGCTTACGCAACTTGAAAAAGTTGTGGTTATACGTCACTTACTAATTGTTTTTTTTTTATATATATACTTATCTATATTATTAATCATTTAACAGTTAATTTATTTTGTGAATATTTTTTTTGTAACGAGGTTTGGCCAAACAGTTCGATCTCATCTCTCCTTTGGGAGGATGTGTATTAATTTGTTACTCTTTTCTTTATTTTAATCGTACACTTACTAAATATTTCAAGAATTCATTTATTCAAACTTTTTTTTGTTTCAATAATATTTACATACATTGTTATTTAACGTACTTTTCTTTTCGTTTTATTTGTTTCGAACCTATGCTCATAACTACTTCAAACCGTTTTGGGTCGGAAACACAGAGGTGGAGAAACGTTGTGGCGCCCTTTTCATATTCTTAAATTGGTAAAATTATATTTTGGCTATAGTTGCGCAATAGCAGTATTTTGTGTTTTGGCAAATTTTTGCGAAAGGGCTGATTTTTTTTGTTTTATTTTTCCACCTTTGGCAAAACGTGGTTGTACGTTGCAAGATATGATTGGGGAAACTTCATTTCAGCATATTCTCATAATAGTTTGACTGTTACTTGTCTGACTATTATTTTTTTTAATAGTACAGTCAACTATTATTTCTTTCCCCGATGTCCGTCAGAGCGAATATATATATAATCAATTGTTAATAGCACTGTTTGCTAAGTGTTTTATTCGTTAACTTTATGGGGTCGTGGCTGAGGCCTGAAGAAGACAATTACTACAATATGTGAACAGTAGCCAAACATTGATCCTATAATATGTTAATGAAAAAATTAAGAAGTACACTTTCGAATTTAATTTATTTATTTATTTTTATTTTATGCCCACCCCCTTTCATAACTCACGAGCCGCCACTGATAATTTATATAAACGACCTGAAACATTTTATATACATTTTATTTAATCGCTTCTCCAATATCGTTGCCAGTAAACGCCCATTTAATAATATTTCGTAAATGAACGATCGTTCTCACAATTAGCAGCTGCACTTGTTGTTGCAGCTCCATCTATTAGAGCATTTTTCCCAACTACACCGATCGAACACCGTTTCTTCGCAATCATATCTCGTTTCTTTTATTCTTCTTTTCTAAAGTATCATTCCGTCCAGCCCCGTTTCGAGTCTATATTATACTAGTGGTACTGCTATACTTAATAACAAGTACCAGCCGATACTCTCGGAAAAAACGATCAATACGAAATATATATATATACTACTACACACATGCCGCAAATCGCGAACTCCGCGCCCCCTGGTCGTTATTATTCCCGGCGCGAGTTAATTGCCGTTGCCAGTTTTCGTACCGTTTTAACGCGCCGCCACATTTTCCAACCGGTGTGTGTTAATCAATAATGGATATCACCTCTGCGAGGGGGAGGAGAGCGGTGCCGGCAGGGTCCGACTGATCGACTCCCTTTTGTGCCTTTTTCTTCTCTCGTAATTATCAGCGCGGCCTCGTACTACGTATTAATGTAACGCATGATCGATTTAACTGGCGATTGCCCGGTCATTTTCTGTTATTTTTCGGTATTAAGTGCCGTACGCGAATACACGAAATCGGTGTTTACGTTCAGTTAGATTTTTATATGCCTTTTTTTGAACGTGTGTGTATGTTCTCTGTGTGTGTGTTTATGTTTAGTTTTTGCCAAGCTCTGTTATTGCATCCTCTTGTAGATACTTACGTACTAGTACTTATATAAAAATTTAACAGCGCTTCCCATTGTGAAATTAATTTGAAGTTAAGTGTAGGCTTTATTTCACCGTCATCTACAGTAAATATGTCAGTTAACTTGTGTTTTAATTTACCGTTGAATTCTTTAAATAACCACATTTTTTTCTTTGTTTGGAAATATACGAATTTTTACATAGATTAGAAATCGAATGGACCAGTTTCACCGCGACCTTTTCAGATCTATCGTGATCCTCTCTTTCCTAGAGGACGCACTCTAATTTTGCCCTCTACAAAGTACATAACAATTATTGTTTACAATTTATAATACATTTTTTTTAAGTTACCTACAATTATTTTAATTTAATTAATATATTTGATTGTAAGTCTAGAGTGACGTTTAAACCCAAGATTATTGATCTACGGTTTAAAGGGCGATTGTAATAATGCCTTGACTAAAATAATACCGACATAAAAAATTTAATGTACACAAATTTAGAAGCCATTCTAAAATGAGAAATATATTAAGTTCTTATCAGGAATACTTATATCCGAAATATAAATACTAACGTATTCCTTCAGATTGATATATTTAGTTTTTAAACTGCACGTACGTGACTCACTTGTTTAGTTCAACTGTTTTTGTGATTTTATATCGACGAAAACATAACACAACACAGAGCACATGAGTTACTTAAGCGAAGATCGTCGATTAAAATATAATTGATATTTTATGTATAAGCCGACGTATTTCTTACAAAGAAAGGTAAATATAATTTTTATTTTCTTTGTTTGTTTACCTAAGCAAATGGCTTGCTTTTTGTTACTTAAAACACTATTATGTGTGTATTTTTCAGGAAAACTCCTTATTATCTCTTGAGTACTATATATATGTACGCAAGGACACCACCATATCATTGCACGGACACCTTACAAGATGAGAAAAAATGCCAGTAACACTGCGATCAACCTATTATACCAATGGTTTTTGTGCCAAAATCGTCTTAACAAAGTAAAAAATATGTATGCTATTTCACACTACCAAACAGCTAAAAAAAACCCAATGTTGCATACACATTAACGGCAATCCGATACTTCAACAGAATAATCACAAATTCCCTTGGTGTGCACTTGCAAGATAATTTATTGTGGGAAAACCATTGCAGTGCAACAAACAAAGTAATCCATACTAAAGCGTATGTTTTGAGAGCTCTGAGGATAGTTTATCAAATTCATACTCTCAAGACTGTTTTACTTTGCTGAGATTCAATCTAGACTGGAAACGGAATACTTCTCTCGGGGCTCCATCTGCTCTGGTAATAGGGTGTGATTCTAGCGCAGAAGCAATAATAAAATCCTGGACGGGTTAAAATAAACAGAATCTTGCAAAACATAATTTGGTAACTAGGTTATTTTAAACCTTACCGTCACTTTTTATGTATGAGGCAATCTGCTAGACTCATCGAAAACTGATAAATATGTTACCAACAGAGACGTACATAGCCAAACAACGCGACATTTGTATGACTTCCATCTACGGAGATGCGAATTGCAAGTCACCGAGCGGGGAGTAGAATGTTAGGCAGAAGGCTTGTACAATAAGATTGCCTAGGAAATAAAAATCTCCACTCGAACTTTAAACATAATCTCAAGAGAATTTTGATTCAAAGGCTTTTTAAGCGTGCGGAATTTTATGCTGATTGTTTTCCATTTCGCCTTTCTTTCACCCTTAAATTTGGTTTTTTATTTTTTTGGATGTATTTGGTGTGGCCAGTCGTATAATCTATTAATTTTGTACTATTGGTTTAAATTTATTTTATTATTTAGTTTCTTATTTAATTTTATTTGTTATTTCTTAATTCCTTTTTCTTTATCATGACTGTGATTTAATAACATCAAATTACTTTACTAACTACTATTAATTTTCATTTTTCATAATTTGTATTCATAAGAAAGATATGATATGGTGTTCATTTTAAATTTGAAATACTGTAGTTATTAATTTGCGATGCCATCCTAGAATAATGCTACACTTTATTACTACAGCGAGAGCAACAAAGATTGAAGCGTGCTAGTTCTATGTTTATTTCCATTTTTTGTCAAAAATACTCTCTAGTTAGATCTTAACCCACAATGCAACTAATGCAATTGAATTTTCTGTCGCTGTCATTTTGTCGTTTTAATTTGTTTATATTTTCGTCCTCGATATTTTATGTTTGCTTATACCTTGTTGTTAAAAAAAATCGTTTTTCTAAAAACGTTGTCATACACACGCTTCAATGTTACGATTGAGCCAGAATACTTTCTTTGGAAGCATACTTTCGTAGAGAAGATGGTACTTGGGAATATTCATTGCAAATTTGCTACGATGAGTACATTCTACAGTTTCCAAATGAAGGTGTAGAATTTGGTCAAACCTTTCGACAGCATGTTCGTCGTATTGTGCAAAGTTTCAGACAGACGCGGAGTGTATGAAAAGGAAAATCCATACGAAAAGACATACGAATCAGAATGTTGAGGAGCTCGAAGAAACCTATATGACAGTTATCGCAACAAACAGGTATTTCATATGAATTAGTATTTGTCACAGGTAACTAAGTAGATATATTTTTTAGGAGTAACATATGGTTCCTGTCGAAAGGCACTAAAAAAAATTTACATATGCATCCATATAACATTTCAGTTGTGCAAGAACTGTTACTGGTTGATTATGAAAGACGTGTCCAATACTGTCACTGGTTCAATAAACATTTATATTTATTTATTCAATGATGAAGCATGATTTCACCTTAACGGTTTTGTAAATTCGCAGAATTATCGTATATGGTCGACTGACAACTCCCACGAATTCAGAGGATGCAATTCGAATAGTGTTATCACCTGAAGTTTTAATCAAAGTCTTCGACAATATGAAAGAAAGAGTTGATACCTGCCTGAAAAGAAATGGTGAACATTTTCAACAGCTTTTATAATAATTATCATGTTTTATTCATCATAGATTATTGTTTAATTAATGAATTATTTGCCACTTAATTTATTTGTTGTAATAATAACTTATAAGTTGATTTTAAAAATAAAAATATCCTATAATACCATAAATCTTATTTCAGTGTCTTAGTTTAAACTTCAAGTCAAGTTTAACTTCAGATCAGTTTTTTATTTCCGAACGAAAATTAAATTATATTACATGTTTTTACACTTCAATATAATATATAATGAGAGGCTATGTCGATTAATACTCCTACACCTGTTTGTTCCTTTGTTCAATCATGACCTTGACGCGCTTTAATCTTTGTTGCTCTCAGTGTATAACTATTAAACATTAAATATTCTTGAACCCAATTTTTATTGCGGGGAAGTGCTAAACCGAAGTCCGTATGCGGCAATCCTCTACATATGTTACTATTTTCAATAGTCGATCTTCGGCGGCCGTCTGCGTCTGACTCACACGCTTACCTACCGTAATAGTGGGAGACTTTTCCCGCACAATGCCGAGCACTGACGAGATGACTCGATCAACCAGCGGGCAGAGGTTTATGAAACGGCTAGCCCCATCACTTCAATGCAATTTTTGCATATACTATGGATACAGAAACCCTACACGCGCCATTATTATTGTATCGTGTATTTCACGTGTCACTTTCCTTCTCTATTACGTAATCAACGAGCCGCACGCTGACGTATGACCCTACTACTCTCTCGATCGATAGTTCACGAAGTAGGCCGTCTCATCCATTCGTCGCCCGAGCTTTTGTCCGCAATAACAGCATGACATGCATGTAACAGTAGGTTTCAACGTTTATAGCATCCTCGCCCGAGTTTCTAGTTTTTCGCAGAGCAGCAGCGGACGATATCCACATGTCCGACGACGCTAATTCGTCACAGTCTTATTCGCTTCTCACAGAGAGAATGAGACTCGATCGACTCTGCACACCATGCCGAGAGAACGTTCACCATTCTCTAACCAGCAATCGGCCGTCGATCATTTGATCTTGACCGCATAACACCGAAGTCTCCAACTTCGCTTGTCCGGTTCGACGCGATTTCGCTTTCGTTTAGACACCTCGGGCGTTCTTTGCTCGATTAGCGAAAGAAACTAACGAGCATTCCGCATAGGAAAATCCGTTCGTTTTAGTCTAGAGTGTATGCGGATCACGGATACGTTTGGCCCCTAAATGAATTTCTTGATCTAATTCCATGCTTTCAATTACTCTCCTGATTATAATAATAGGCTATGTGTTTTTAGATGGTTGAAACATTGCAATTTTGTGTGCACTATATGATGGTTACTTTGTTCCAACCAAATTATTTGTAACAAAAAAGAAAAATAATTAGCAAGAAATGTACCTATACAATTAGGGATTCTCAAGAAGCATTTATGTTCATTGATAAATCCCTTCAATAAGTGAAATACCACCTTTGCCACATCAATGGTGCTAACCTGTCTATTCAACCATTTGCATTTTGTGTATTAGGGGAAGATATTCTAAATATTAAGGACATTGGGGTATATTTCGACGACATTCGATGTAATTTCTGAAATGTATATTAGGAGCTGCAGATATTTGTTTCAAGATAATTTATTTATTCAATTTGGAGTTTCCTTCAGAATGTTCAGTATTTTTTTATAGTTTCATAGACACTTTCTTATAATATATATTGATTAAAAAATGTTCTTTCTAATCTATTATTTACTTTATTATCTATCACAGTAATATACATAGTTGTGGTACAGCACTCTTGAGGGTCACGGATGATATTATTCAAGCCAGAGACGATGGCAGATTAACCGCTGCGGTGTTGTTGGATTACAGTAAAGCTTTCGATACGGTTAATCATGAAACTGCGATTATCTGGTATGTGTTCTACTCCCCTTCCTGTTTACCAAGGTGTTCCGCAGGGATCCGTGTTGGGCCCATTATTGTTTTCTTTGTATTGTATTGCGGATGATGTCCAGATTTATCTTTCATTCTCTGTTGACGCGATCAACACAGCAAAGAGTCAAATTGAGCATGACTTAAATGAAATTCAAAAATTTTCTTTGAATCACTCCCTTTTGCTTAATTCTGCCAAAAGTCAATTTATACTGTTTGGTAGAGACAGGGATGTTGCACAATATAAAAATACATTTAATATTAGCCAAAATAACACCATAATTCCTGTATTTGAGTCTATTAAATACTTGGGACTTATTATGGACAATACCTTTCGATGCAGGATGTACATCTCCAAAATTATTGGTAACGCATACAATAACCTGAGGCTGCTGTACCCTTTTCGTTCAGTATTCAGCTTAAGATTGAAAACGCTCTTATGCGAAACAATGGTTTTATCATTATTTAATTATTGTGCAGACGTGTATGGCCCATGTCTCGATGCGGTTGACAGGGGAGGGCGCAGCGGGTATAGAATGCTTGTATGAGATACATTTTTGGAATTCGTAAATATGATCGCATTTTATACAAGCTGATTGAGTTAAAATGGTTAAACATGCACAATAGAATTCTTCGGAGTTCCTTCTGCCTTTATCATAAGGTTTTGGTAAATAAAAGTCCGCTTTAATTTTAAAGCTTCAAATCTTGACCATGTATAATATGTAATTTCTTTTTTTCTTGATTTTCAAAACAAAAACATTTTATTTATAATTTACAATTTTTACATTTATTTATATACTTGAAAAAGCTTTTCAATAAAGCGAAACGTCGTATGTTTTTAATATTGAAGACCTAAAAACCAAGAAAAAAAGAAATTAAATAAAAGTCCGCTGTATCTTTTAAATAAAATAAAATTTCGCTGTGACATACATAATATTAATATACGCAACAAAAACCTAATTACTCCTCCGGCTCACAAAACTTCATTATTTGAGAGGGGGTTCACATATTCCATGTACTCGCAATATAATCGATTGCCAGGTGAACTCAGGGCTTTGGGGTTGCGTCGTTCAGGTGCGCTGCATCTAGATATCTTTTTGCACTTCAGTAGATTACTGTTTCTTATTTATTAATATGTGTATTAAATAATTTTGTATCTTTTTCTTCATCTTTATTAATTATTAATATTGTTAGTGGGGAATATCATTTATTGGGGAGCGCGGATGTTACAGAATTTAATTTAGTTTAGTTAATATGGTTTTTATAGATGTAGACATTTTGTTTTTATCATCATATTTAATTTATTTATGGGTTCAGTGGTAGAGCAGAGAGCAGTATTCTTTACTGCTCATCTGAACTGCCTATGGTTCCAATTACGTTCTATGATGTATTATTATTATTATAATTATTATTATGTAATTGAAATAAAGTCATTATTTATTATTTATTTATTTATATACAACCAATCATTGACTCACCCCAAACTTTTTTATAACTTTAAATCAAAGAATTTAACACCAAAAGTCCATATTTTATGTGAACATTTAAGAGTACAGAAAGGTATCTAACGAAAACTATCTTTATACATACATATTTATAGCGGAACATCTCAAATTAAAAACGTAAAGCATTAAGCCAAAGGTATCTTATTAGCGCTCGTCGACGTCCTTGTCGGCTTGACGCCGTCTAGCTTTCTTGCCGGCACAACGCCATCTGGCACTCCTGCCGGCTTGGCGCCGTCTGGCGTTTTTGTCAGCTTGACGTCGTCTGGCGTTTTTGCCAGCATAACGCCATCAGGCTTTCTTGCCGGCTTAGTTCTGCCTGGCGTTTTTGTCGGCTTAACGCCGTCTGGCGCACTTGCTGAAACGGTGTTTTTGTCGGTTTGATGTCGTCGGCGCGTCGGACGGCCTTGGTAGCTTTGCACCGTTGACGCTGGGCGCTGCTCTTGTGTCCTGGGAGGCCTACTGTCCATATTTATGCTACAAGTTACAATGATATTTCTACTAGGGATGTAGTATTTTGTTGAAAGTTGCTGTTGCCTTTTTTTGCTTCGGATTTACAATTCACATTTTTTTCTTGGGCAGTTAGTTAGATTACTATTATTTTTTTTCTTTAGCGATTACAGTTTTCTATTGACAGGCCACCTTTATATAGTCTCCAAAAAAATCTTCTAAAACAATTGTAGGTATAATTAGGACCTATTTTAGATTTTTTTAGAATTTTGTTATCCCTAAAAAGTTTATTTAACGACAGATTTGGTAGATATACATATTTTAATATCTTTTTTTTTAATTATATAAATATTGAATGTAGGGTAATAGTTTAACATGCGTATTGCTGTGGTATTGACAACCCAATTCGCAGAGAGTATTTCAAGTTGCATATTTTTGGTTATTTATTGGTTGTTTTCTTTGCTTGAAACAGCTGATTCAGTTTACCGAGAGTTTTTCACAAATTTTGATGCTTATTTTGTATAAGTTTAGTTAAAGAGTTAATTGTTTCATTTTAATTAAGTGTTTAGTTTTTTAAATGAATTCCATTCATTTGTTTGTCTAGTGTTTGCTTGTGTTGTTTAATGCGGATTCTATTCAATATTGTCGTTGAATTGTAATACGACTGCGTTGTACGATTTTGAGAGAGGGATTTTCCTAAGAAAAACAATTGTAGGATTTTGTTAAGGAGTTCCTTGTTCGACTATTGACGTGTGTAGACGTATTTTTGTATATCTTTGTTGCCATTTTGTATTGCATTTTGATATTGTAAATTTCGTATTAATTGTCTTTTATTTAGTCCATCAAGGAATTCATATTGTGATAATTGTTAATATATTGAAGTGTGCACATTATAGATATAAGATCAATTAAAATTTTTGTTTGGGAAGATACATTTTAGTTTATTTTTTCTCATTATAGTTTGAAGAGCTAATTTTTCGTTATTCAATTTTGCTGTTTCATTTTTATTTATCAATCACCTCGGTTGGGTGAAGCATTGTTCTTGCATTTAGTTTATTTTAATTTCTGAAACCACGTGGATTGAAATTGAAATATTTTGGGTAATTTTCCTGAACAAACAAAACTTTTGCTTTGCGGGGAAATAGCATTGTCGTATTTTAATTTAGAGTCAAGTGCAGTTTTTATTTTAGGCAAAAACCTTCAGTTCAAGGTTTTTTCTGCACAAGTTGTAATTTGACCCATTTTGAAAAATAAATTTGGTTGTTAATTAGCATCTTTGGGTTAAAAATTCTGTTCTTTTATTTTTATTTAAACCTTCTCAATTAATTCAATCAGTATACAGCAGTGTGTATTTGTATTTTTGTTTCGTTTTCAAAATAAAATACATTTCTCCTTAAATTTTCTGTTATTTCAATTACACTTATTGGGTATTTAAGTAAGAACTGCATTTATTGGGTTTATGACAATTAATAAAATCTTAATATCATGAGTAATGTTAATTATAGTAATAAATTATATTTATTGGTCAATTAACAATTGACATTGCAAGAAAACCATAGTTTTTGACACTAAATTTTGTTACTTAAAGAATAAAATGATGTATTGTTGATCAAAGAATATTTTGGTCATTTCAACAACAAGAATTTGTTGAATCAAAAAATAATAATTAGAGGATTGGGTAGAACTTATTTCCTGGTTTTTATAATGCCTAACATCACAAAATATTCTATTAAATAAAAAGTACAAACACTTGCACTAATAAACGTTATTCATGACATCTATAAACGGAAATATGTAATACATTAATTTACTCTGTTTTATGAACTCAATGAACGTGTTCACTGGACATAGGATGTCATATTCGTTGCTTTGATGTAATTTTTCAGTGGTATTACGTCTCTTTTTTGGTTGAATGTAGAACTCATATAGATATTGTATATAATAATTATGTAAGTGATAGCAGAAATAATTTGATGCTAATTCAAATAAGTATACACGTGAATTTACTTGATATTAGGCGATTGATCTCAGTTCTTATAAAAATCTAAACGTCAATAAATTACCTACAAAAAAGAATTAATTGCAAACATAAAATAAATATTCCAATATTTTATAAAATCATAGTATTTTTTTGTATTCCTATAACTATTCGTAGAATCCATTTCACATCACCTTATTTATTTATCTCTATATCTAATAGAAATTACTGACTTTAAAACATATAATATTTACCACGCCTACTTATAATCTCCTTCCTTCTCATGTTACCAACTTAAAAACCACACAACTAAAGCAATTAATTATATTGGGGTTTTTAAGATCCTCAAAGGAAAAAAAGGGTTTACATGATTTGGTTTTAATAGCAGGCGTGTATATCGGAATCCAACTATTTTTATTTGATGTTCCTGAACGTAAAAGCACACTTACGAGCATATATTAGACAGGGCCAAGAAAATAAATTGTATAGCTAATTTGAACACCAAAACAAATTTATGTATGTATGTATTTGCGTAACAGATCAGTGTATTATTAGAAGCTAGTGGAAAGATATTACGTACTTTTTTTTTGTAAACACAAAGTGTAGTGAACTTTAGGGATATTATTATAGATTAAGTTTAACAGTGTTTTAAGAATTTATTATTTTAAGATAATTTATAAATACATTTGGTGATATAGAAGTGGAAAATGATTGTGAAATATTAATTTGAATGAAGTTCTTTTTTCATTTTAAAATTTATTAATATGTCATATATAGTATCAAAATTTTACGACTGTTGGGTTACAGAAAAGCCGAGGAATACAAAATGCTGTGATTCCTTGTTTATAACCTATTATGATATATATTATTTGTAAATAAGTCAGAATGTTGAACTATTTTATTCTTAGATTTGATTTTATACTATTTCAAATATAAAAATTAAATACACACCATTGTTCCAAAACTCAATGTATAGCGCTATTTAAAACCAAAAGTTGTCATGTTATATACTGAAAGTACATTCATTTAGTGCGCTTTGAAATGTTCCAATAATTACTCTACAGCCGGCTTTAACCTTCCTTTACTTCTTGTTATACCTATGGATTGCGCAAGTATATTTGCGAAGCCCTTGCAAATCATATTTAACTTAATTTTAAAATATTCGAAAATACCGTCGATTTGGAAAAAATATAGCGCTGATTTGATAGACAAAACAACTTCGTCCAAACCAAAGATACAACAATCTCTTCTGAGGTGATTTTCAATAAAAAAGGCGTCAAAAATTTTCTGATATCTGGACCTATTCTTTAAGCTAAAGCTTTAGGGTTTGAAAGGGTCCATAATGACTCAATAGGCTTCATAAAAGAGTCTTCAACGAGGGAAACTATATATTTGAGAGCATGGATTGACAGATTCAAACGAAGATTTGACATTCAATGTAAAAAAATGCATGGCAAAATCTGCTGGTGTAAATTTCAAAATCACAAATCAGTTGTTAATAAAAATTTGACCAAGTCTTAAGCAAAAATATGCTGCACCATCAACGTGATATTTTCAATGCGATGAAATTGGGCTCCTTTAAATATGACGACCGATAAAACTTTATCATTTAGAAGGAAAACTTTATCATTTAAGGCGGCTTCACCGAGATGTTTCAAAAACATTCATGATCTTCCTGTGACACATTTTTTCCAATAACCGTGCATAGATTACCTCAGGAATTTTTTGAAAAACTTTTGAGGAACTGGGATAGAGAACTCGTCAAAGTTAAGAGAAAAAATTGACTCTTGGTTGATAAGCGTCCAGCACATCCAAAAGTCGTTAATTTCACCTGCATTGAATAATTTTTTTTTGCTACAAAATGCCACAGCCGTACTTCAAGCCTATGAACCAAAGGATTATACGATATTTAAAAGCAGAGAGCTTTACCACCTTAGACGGCACCTTGAAATTACAATAAATTTAAAAAAACAATTACAAAAAAATTACAATATTGGATGCATTTATGAAGTTAACAACAGCTTGGAAGCGCACAATTATTTCAAATTGCTTCCGTCATTTTGGATTTCGAAATGAGCAATATAATGAGGACTACTATATTCCATTAGTTTTATAGATTGAGCGAGAAAATAATAAAGAAATAAAAGATGTTGACAATTTATGGACCACACAAAATTTCAATTACCGAATTCTATAATTTAAAGTTGAATTAATTTGTATCTGCCGACGATAACGTAATTGTAGTTGGATTTCTCTCTGGTAAATGATTATTGTTTCTGCCAGCAGGAATGAGATAATTTTTGATCTGGTAAGGTCCAATGTGGATTTAAGGATGGAAATAACCTGCCAACAGTGTTCGAAACCTTGAATTCACTTGAAGCTTTAACTAAATTTGTTTCGACTTCAATAGTCAATAGATAAAGGAGTACCGCAGGGCTCTGTTATAGTTCCCTCACTTTTCCTAATATATATAAACTTGAAACTTAGCTACAAACTAAAACTACATTCATTTATTATTGCGCTTTATGCTGACGACATTAATATTTTAATCAGCTCAATTGATGTTTCACGTGCTTTTGAATTGGCAGACTCTTTGTATACGAGAGTTTGTGAGTGGCTCTATACCAATAACTTAGAAATTAATAATGACAAGACTAAATGTATTTTGTTCCGTAATAAACATAAATATAACGCTCCTAACTTTAATTTAAACGGTAAACTGATAGAATTAAATGTGTCTTCTAGATTACTTGGAGTCATTATTGACGAAGATCTCAAATGGAATATCCATATTGATAAGCTTTGCTGCGACTTATCACAAATATGTTACGCTCTTTATAATTTAAAAAGATCTTGCAATACGTATATTCTTAAAACTTATTAACTTTCTCACTTTCACTCAAAAATGACTTTCGGAATCATTCACTGGGGCTCTGGTATAGGCGTAGATCGTATTTTTTTTTGCTGCAAAAGAGGGCACTTCGCATTATTTTTGATTTGTCATATCACGAATCGTGCAGGGACACTTTTAAAACACAGAAAATTTTAACCCTATTTGATGCATACGTTCTTGAAGTGTTATGTTTTATCGTCAAATATATGTCGGAATTTTATACTGACACTGCGCATGATTATAATGTACGACAGACAAATGCACCGGACAACCCTTTTTAAAAAAAATAACTTTCTGGGGGTGTAAACTATTTAATAACTTACCAAATGATATCAAGATATGCAGTAATTTTAAAAGTTTCAAATTAAAAGTTAAAAGACATTTACTTGCACTCTCTTGTTATTCGTTAAACGATTACTTATCATTTCAATAGTTCTGAGCTGTATATATATTTTTTGATGTATTCTTTGTACTTTCCTCGATCTTTGTAAATTGACGTTATTTTGTATGGGTTTTTGCCATAGTTTGAAATAAAGATTATTATTATTATTATTATTATTAATAGTGATTGCATGCAAGCGATTGACGTTATTTAAAACACCATTCAGAATACTGAAATGGAACTCATTTAGAAAATCACTGACTTTTTAAAACTAAATAAGAAATAATTCTTTTCTGTAAGCAGATTTTATGTATGTATCTTTAAGTTGTAAACAGCTGTAGTTCGTTACATATGTTATAGATTTTTTTCACTCGTATGTTCTTAAAATTGTGTGTTTATTTTTTTATATACTTATTAAAAAAAATGTTTAATAAACTTTATATGTATATGTACTAAGTAATCAGAAGATGAGTAACATCGGTTGTAAGGTCATCGGAGAAGGTTCGCCTGCGATGACTTTACAAACCTTCTACTTATGCAGTTTTCAATTTTATTCAGCTTCTGACCATTACAAGTAAAAGCTGCTCGATGAAGGAAATAATAAATTAATTAGGAGGTAGGTATTACATATTTTATACGCCCAAAGTTTACATCTCCCTTTGAATAACACAACGGCGTTTCACATATAGAAAACAACCTACGCAATTTCTGATATTATTGGATCGTGATGTCATTAGAAGATTTTTTTTCCTCTCATTCCATACCTAACACAGTCGGTGGCGTATGACAATCTACGTCCACACTTCATCCCAATCTCACCAGCGCCATGCCCATGCCCGTAAACTATGAACTCTGTCCACGCAAAGGACTTCGGAACGGAAACCCGGCCCGTGATATATCGGCGATATAAGAGGTGTTTCTACAGAAACGTGTGGCGCGTGCTGGATATATGTCTGCAATATCCGTTTTGTATGTCGTTGGTGCCTTTCGGGCGACCGTGCGAGTGAAGCAAGAAGCGGAGGACGACTTCGTCGGCCGTATTAGGAATGCTCGAAGCGTTGACCCTGTACCGCCTCTGCCTACGATCCAGAGACCCTACCTAAAACCGTACGGTGAACATGCATAGAGGAGAGACCGCGGCTGCTGCGAGTTTGGACGTGGACGCGTGTTTTGCGAGCAGTCCGAGCCTATTTCGGACGATGGATTTACTAAATTTAGAACGGCTGGCGAAATTGGTTCACTTTACCATGAAAGGGAGGAACAAAGAATGTCTGTGAAAAAGGAGATAGAATTGAAGAATATATCACCTTCTATTCCGACATGGGAATCTAATGTGTGTCTGTAAGAGTGGTAGAAGCACTACGCATTTTTTTGCCCAATTGCCCAATTTAGAAGTACAGCCTTCTCTAAAGTTTGCGCGATTTTTTAAGGAATATTTCCGGAATTAAATCAGATATTAAAAAGACTGTTTTAACATAATTCTCAGCAGATTAGATGTTTGGTCCATCTAGATGATGTAACCCATCTTCGCCAGATAATATTAAGTACCTTCTTAGAGTGTCTTTAAAGATTTTGTGTCAAATTTCTTATTAGCTTCTAAAGCCAATCGTTAAAGATTTATATTATAAATTATTTTTCCATCGACAATACTATTTTCAAATTTTGTGGGAACGTATTCAGTAATAAATCGAAATTTATCCGTGTGGATGCCATCTCTATTAACACTTTCTTCACCATCTGTATCACTGTCGTAGTGACTTTCCTGAAGTTATGTCCGAAGCCTTCGAGAGAACATCGTTTGGCTTCACCGCTTTTCCAGTACTCTACTAGTTTTATAATCTAGATCAATAACATTTTCACCTTCTTCGGGTACATATGTCATATCTTCATTTTTTGCCGATTCATCCACAAATTGCGTGTGATTCCGCTGGTTCGGCAATTTCCAATGGCGTTTACATCTTCAAAGGAAAAGATGCTGTTCTGTTGAGCAGTTAGACTTATATTTTGCTAGACATTATACAACTCACTTTCTTCTGGTGTCAAAAGAATTACAGCGATATTGGCTACTTGAAACCTCACCAGTAACATGTTTAATACATTAGCTATATTAAATACTGTATTGTACCAAATTACAATTATTGTACGCAGCACGAGATATGATGCATCATTTCAAATGATTGTCTGATATATAAATATATACCTAACAGTCTAGTGAGCTTTAGAAGGTTCGTGTTTAATTACAGATCTAATAAATCTTAATATAGATATGATTATGTATACTTTTATACGAAATGTCATTGCGTATAATATATTATACTCTATAAATGCGGAGTTTGACATAATTGATCGTACGTACGAAAAGCTACAGAGTGTCGATTATATATTATACATATACACTGCAAGTTAAATAAATAAATAAATCAAAATATAAATCTTTATACGCACTTGTCGGCAAGAGTTTAATCTTTAAAGATATGATAATGGATAAATAGATACTCACACTATAAGGATAGCTATTAGAAATGTTGTAAAAATGGGAAAACCAATACATTTACGAATGGCAGTAAAGAAAAAAGAATGACCAACGCTAAAAAAAAAAAAACAAAGAGAATCTATGAAGAAAACTATATTCCATATTAATACAGCTTTCTGCAACTCGGACGTTTTAATGTCTCTGAAATAGAGATTGAAATATTAAATATTACTCCTTACTATTTCTTTCTAACAAGCCAATTTTAATGCGATCAATTTGCAAAAAAATATCTTCGAAAACATCGCATAAAAAATAAAAATTCTTCCATTTTAGCTGCTGCTCTGCCTCTAACTAAAATCCATAGATTTCTATGCTATAAGTATTCAAGTTTAACTTTTTTTTTATTCAAAAGGAGGCAACATGCTTCATCCATCCTCTAGTAATCCTAAAAAAAGCATTCATGAATCCTCATTTTTTACAGTAGAGAAGGTAAGTAAGTAAATGAGTTTTATTTTTAAGCTGTGGATAGCACCCCATATTTTTATCAATTTATCTTTTGTGTTTTCAGTTTCTGTATCCTACAGGCAAACGTTCAAATGCGGTATACTAACAAATAGGTCATTAGGCATCTATCAAACAGTACTGATTATATATAGCATGAATCCTTATGGAACTCCCGATAGCATTTTTCCACTAAGTTGCCTGCTTTCTTTTTGTTTTCCAAAAAAAGAGCTAATGATGAGATCTTGTGCCCACTTCCTCTAATTCCAAAACACAGCTCTTTTAGCAAGATTTTGTGGAGCACAGTATCGAAGGCTTTACTCCAGAACATCAGTCGCCCCTGTTATAGCGAATCCACCATTTCGAACCCTAATTCATTTTTTTCTCTAACTACGAGAAAAAAACCTTTAGCTCAAGATAGTCGTCCATGAGTAACATCAAAGCTTCACTTACTTCTTCAGTCACTTCATCACAAATAGTGATGCCTTTTGTTTATTAATCCTTAATAATATCTTCGATTTTCTTCAAATTTGTAAAGTGAAATACACACGAATCAAGCAGGCCTTTTAGCTTTGTCATAAAAGCTCGTGCATTTACTTTAGCATTGCTCATATCGACAAAACAGTTCTTCCTACTTTAGCAAAAAACTGATTTAATTTAATTGTCAGACGAGAAGTGTGAACCAAAGCAGAATTTACGAAAGACCTACTGAGTAAAAATTGTTAAAATGAGGCCTGTGTTATTGCAATGACTTGGCATAGACAAGACATCTATTACTAGACTCGAATATCTCAAAAACAGATAGACTTGAAAAGATTGTTATGGAAGACTTCTATAACCACCACAATCCTGAGCTAATCTAAGATGCATTAGAAGCAGTAAAACCTAAGATACGAAAGATGGGTGCCAAGATGCCAACACTGACAGAAGAATACCCTAGATGGATTCTTACTGAAAATAAACATAAGCTTACAGAAGATCAGGCAAAGAAGACTCTGAAAAGCCTAGAGAAAAACAAAGAGAAAGAATAGACGCCCAGAGTATAAAGAATTAAAGATGTTTAGCTCTGAACGATGCATATAAATGTACTAATTCTATGCTCATCCGGTACAAATAATGAAATGCAAAAGGAAAAGTATGTATTGTACATACACACAAGAAAACAAGAGAAACTTTGAGAACTAAATAGAAGCATATTTAAAACAATGAATGCTAAAAAATTCCATATGGGGTGAGACTCTAACATTCATACAAAAAAAAAAAACCAGTAAGTAATCCACGTGTTAATAATATCAACAACGAAAATTGGTAATAACTAATAGATTTGAAGAAGAGAAACGATTGCCCATTTTCAAAAAAATAGTGAGATTTATGCGAGTGTAATTTGATTTAATTTTTGATTGCCATTGTACGAACACAACATGCACTCATTCTCCAATGTTTCATAAGCCAAAAATGTGTATATTTTATATGTGGAGATATTTTGAAACAAATTCCTAGAATCTCTCAAATATAGTCAATCTATACACGATACAGGATGAGAATAATCAAATTGGTCGAAAATATAAATTCAGCATTATTGAGAAATATCTGTCAGATACAAACGAAAAGGAACACATTCGTGTAGGTTTTAGAGAAGGTGTAAAACTTGTGAAAAACGTCTGTGTCTGGGAGTAAGTTATTGTACCTAACGTATGCTATTCCTAGGGTGGGTCACTGAACTTTTTCGTTCGTGATGACATCACGTTTGTTTTACCGATGGTTATTACACCGTCGAAATTTGCATTTTACTTCCAACACCAACGCCCATCCTATAAATTTCTTCGTATATAATATCCAACTTGTGGGTAAGAAGCCACCTTAATAGTCACAGTGATTCTTATAAGCTCTTTTCATTACTGGTAATAATTTATGGTTTACAAGCCATCATTAACATTTATTTTAAGTATCATAAGTCATTTTATTGAAAGTGAATAAGGTATTTAAAATAATTCATGGGCATTTCCCACAGTTTCGACATCGGTAGCAACATAGAATCGTTTACATTTTTTTTCTTTGACGTGCACAGTCCATGCAAGCAGAGTAAAAGGAATTTATGTAATTCAATTTTTTTTTTTACCGCATTTGTGGCTGGTGGAAAGCAAGCGGCACGACCTTATGTTTACTGTTCGCATATTTCCGAAGGTCGTATTAAGCAAATCAAGGAGACTAATTATAAAACGTCGCGAACAGGATAGAGATATTAAGTATTTAAGATCCTTTATTAAAGTGACAGGAAAAAAAAAAACCGTTCTTAATAATTGTTTTACGCGATTGTTTCACACATTAATGCGCACTATGTTACTATTCAGTGTTTAAAAATAGCGTTATCCGTGTGTATACAAGCGTGTAAGACAAATTGCAATTGACCTATAATTATTACGACGAGATTATAAATAAACTGCCTTGCGGTTCCGTTAGATAGGCTTGTAAAAGTGATATTACGATTACATTGGCTTTAATTACGGTTTTGGATAATCGTAGCAAGCGCTGCTTAAATAACCTTAAAATTATTCATCACTCGCGTTGTGTAAGGTAAAGCGATTTTACATGAATTAATTCTACGAATGACATTGACATTGACAATGTTTAGAATGTAACAAAAAATCCTTATTACTGGAGACTTTTATAGCTTCGACGAATTCTTAAATTCTAGCATTAGCGTCTAAATAATGCTTTTCTCATTTTAAATTGTTCCTTTTGTTGCCGATATCATCTATTTACTTATGCTTTTATTAAATTTCACATTATTTATTTATTCACACATGTACATTTTTATCTATATATTCTATTATATTTCTGACTTAGCAACGATTGCTGGGTAAAAGTTATTCATAAATAAAGTATATGATTTGTAATATGTACTATAAAATATCACCGGTATAAAAAAATAATTTAAAAATAAAACACCTTTTAAATTATTAAAATTCTATCTTTCGATATGAACTTTTTCCAAATTGTGATTCTGACTTGACTCTGAATTCTAATAATATTTGATTTCAAGGAAGGAAGACACCAACCTTCCTACTGATCAATTTTACTTGCTGAAGAGATCGTTCGACTTTTATATATATATGATATTTTTATAACATTTCTTATATATATTTTTTTAAATAGATAAAAATAATAAAATAAAATCCATAATTTGACTCTGTGTGAGTTGTATTTAAAACAAAAAGGAAGATAACAAGGTCTTGATCCTCACAAAATTCTTTAATGTACGCACGACCTGTTTCGCTCTAGCCGAGCACCCTCAGGTCAGCTACAAAGTATCAATTTATGAGAGAGTGTAAAAATTATTAACAAATTAGTAATGTATAAGGTTTAAAAAAATATATATATATAAATAAGAGAGATAAGCAAAAGTAAGAAATTATTAAAAAGATACTTCCAATTTAAAATCAGTTTAAAAATAGTCCAGGTATAAAGACAAAGTAAAATTAGAAGTGCAATGTAAATAGTTAGACTTAAGTAAAATTTGTAAAGAACAGACATTAAAAAAGAATAAAACACTTAATTTCAACAAACAACACTTTAAAATAATTTAAAATAGATGTTGTCACATCGCACTCAGAATATAAAATGATTCTGAAATGAACTTTAAATAAAGTTCGAAAATTTCTAGAAAAATGCAGTACACTGGTGCCATGTATTATTGAAGAATTAGAGATAAATAGAATAATTGAAAACCATATATGTAAAGGGGTCATCTCTCGAGCAAAACTTGGAAAAGAGGAGTGTACCCAAAAACTAATAGCCAGTTTAAAGAAAGGTCTCTACTAGTGAGCTGTTGCCTAAGTATTTCTAATGCCTCCAAGTTGTTGAGGTAGGTACCTGTTTTGGCGGTATGTAATATTGCGAAATTGTGATTGATGTTAAAATTGTGTTTATTTTCTTTTAAATGTTTACTAAACAAGAAATCTACAATAGAATTGAACTTTACGCTACGTAAATGTTCTTTGATCCTAATTTCGAAATTTTTAAGAGTCCTTCCAACGTATGAGCAATGGCAATCTATTGTATTGCTATTTGTATTAGAATATTTAGCTCCTTATTAAAGGATTCTTCAGTGAGAGGAAGATTAACTAGTCTGCGAAGGTAATTATAGAAGGACGCATATTTGTGGTTAAAGTGATGGTTAGATTGTTGATTAATTACCACACCACAGTGAATGGGTTTTCTGTATATCTCAAAATTTAATTTATTGTAAATGTAGGAATGGATAATAGTTAAATCCAGAAAATTAATATAATAGATAAAAATAAGTTATGTGTTTAAAAATAAGATTACGAGTATTAAAATTTTTTGTTTGTTTACCAACTGCGTGTCCTAATACTGAAAAACGAAATCAAAAGAAATGCATCGCACCAAATATTTTCTCTTGAAAAGCTTGCAGCAGAATTTTTAAAAATGAGTCCATTTCATTATATTTCCAATTTCTACGGACAGGAGTTTTTGAAATATCACAAATTTTGGTGAAACAACTTCAGTAGTTTTAAAATGCTGCACTTAAAACAAGTGAAAATTAATCACTTAAATTTACAACGTACAATGCATCTAAATGCCAAAATTTTCACAGAAATCGTAATATCTGAAAAACAGTTAAAGATAAGTTAGGAATTCCTATAATTCTTTAATGTATCCTGGTTTTGCGGAAATTGTAAATAAATCTGTAAATACTAGTTTAAATATTAAAAAAAAATCTATTTTAACATGAGCAACAAGACAAATCGACAAATGAAATTATATTTTTGTAATCTTATCTTAATTATTTACATTTGTAAAAGAAAATGAAATATATTCATATTTGTAATCAACTTATAACTATTTTATTACCAACAAATCCCCGTTTACAAGGAAATCTTATACTTATTTGTAATTGATTTTTATTCTGAATTAAAAAAAAATGTAATAATGCCTAAGCTGTTCCATTTAAAATAACAAAGTTCATGGCCACTTCTGGTTAAGCGGAAGTATAAGAACATTTTCGAAAAGTTATTGCAAATCCCAAATTGAAGACTTTAAATATATGAAGCAATATTTAAAGTCAATATAAGACGAATATTATGTACACTACAAAAGTTCTTTAACAAATATCTTTGATAAAAAATATTTTATAAAAAAGGTAAGTTAATAAAGTTCTTTGTAGTAGATCTTTTATCAAACATTTTTGTCAAAAAAACCTTTTCTTTGTAAGGTTATGCAAAACACAGACACACTTGCTTCTTGATGACACTGTATTTTAACCACACAAAAGATTTCTTTTGAATACACGTTTAGTTTATGCACGCGTATTTCTATAAAATCCATGCAATTCCGTGTAAAATTTCCCGAAAAGCATGAACACAATCCTGTTGTGAAAAAGATGAAGAAACAATAGCCGCATGGTTATAGACGGATTACGAAAACCAATGCAAATTGTAATTGTGTGTGTGTTGGAAGATAACGAATTGGTTTAGTCATACATTTTGAATGAATAGCGGTGATAATTAGGTAACAAGTTGTGATTCTCTATATTACCCATTTGGATAATGAGAAATTTGCATGACCAAACACCTTTTTTGTTTCATGTGAAGTTTTGCAATTAAATTTCACAGTGTGGATATTGTAAAATTATTATACTCGTTATGAGAAAAACATATAACTAATAGTATTACTGGGAATTAACTTTTGACAGGTAACTTCACCTGTTTTGCGTTTCCGTTTATTCACCTTTATAACATTAGTATTGTTAACTTGACAGCATGTCCGTTAATGTCATGGCGTATTAAACGACGCAATATCTAGTCTGTTAACGTAAACAATTCTATAAGACTGCAAACTTCTTCTAGAACCCTCACCACAAACCCAACACAACAAGTTTGTGGTGAGGGATCTGGAAGAAGTTTGCAGTATTACCAGTGCCACAGGTTGGAGTATTTTTGTCAATTCTATAAGACCTGATAGTTAATAATGACATTCACATTTTGTTTAATTTCAACCAATTTAACAGTTATTCTTTCTGGGATACCTTAATTTTTATTTGCGCCTGCTACATTAGCTCAGAACGTAATCGTAATGCAGTGATAATGCCAAAATTCATCATTGACATATGAATTGTGTTTCTCTTTGTGAATTTTAACAGTTCGACTCTGCCCACAACTTAATCATTGGGAAGATGGATCTTGTGGTCACACTAATAATTCATTTAAAAAAAATAAAGAAAATGCTTTGTGAAACGTTAGTTTTGCCTCATTTTAATTATTGTGATGTAGTTTATTCTCCGTTCTTAAGCTCAATCACCATGCAAAAAATACAGAAAGTTCAAAACTCCTGCTTACGTTTAATCTATGGTATTCGTCGACGGGATCACATTAGTCACAAGTTAAGGGATGTCAGGTGGTTAAATATGAAAAATCGTCGCATACTTCATGCTGCTTGTCTGTTTTATAAAATTATACACTCGGAAAAAACACCCTATCTTTATAATAAAATAATTTTTAGGACTGATGTTCATACGTTGAACATCAGATTTAAAGGAACTTTAAATTCTTTAAAAAGAGTTACTCGTATCAAATCACAAATATCTACAATAATACTCCACGATTTGTTAAAGGTAGTGGTTCGTGTTACATGTTTAAGAAGCGATACTTTAATCACCTATTTGCTTTTCAGTCTGGTCTATGTTAGTTTGGTGGCTGCGCGCTCACTGTATAGCTCTTTATATTTCTAATTATGTATTTATTTAGATTTAAATTGTACATCGTCTCGCGTGCTTGAAATATGTTTTGTTTTTTTTTTTTTTGGTTATGTAGGGTTAAATTGAAAAACAGATTCGTCTGAATTTCGCCCTGTTTCCTTGTTAAGTTATACTCCATATATGTAAGTACGTTGTTGTGTTTGAGGAAATAAAGACCATTATTATTATTATTATTATTATTATTATTATTATTATTATTATTATTATTATTATTCAAAAGGCTTTTTAATTCTCTATATGGCAACATACATCACAAAAAATATTGTTTAAACAGTAAGCAAAATTAAAATAAAAAGAAATATGCGTTCTCCTGGCATTTTTTTTTTGTGGTAACCAAGGTAACACCTACTTCTTTTTGTCATATTCACTCACGCCCCCAGGAATGATCTTAAATCGTCAACCCCATCATTAAAAGTCGTCCCTTTTGATATGACAATTGAAAGGTTTCAGAATTTTATATAAATCACAGCAGGTAAAAAATTATTTGACGTGGCTGATTTCAATTGAAATGGCCTGTTTAAATTTATGTAAAAACACAATAACAATTGCTAATAAACAAATGTTAAAACATTTGATAGGACGATTGACGCAGTGTAATTTGGTGTTATTTTTGACCAATAAGAATTTAACTTCAAAGTAGTGAATTCTGATATTCGTTTCTTTATTTTTGAAGCAGGGTGTAACAATATTAAATAATGTTCAGTAAGGCATTCATATAATCATTTTTTAAACATTCATATACAAAATCTTACAATTAGCAATAATTATAAGTAGACAAGTACCTACTAAATATTACAGACGTGTATGATGGAAAAAAAAACTTAATTAAAACTATTCAGGCATATACAAAGTAACTTACATGAAGCTAGGATCACATATCACCCCATCTATCGTTACATCAAACAACTATCCTAATCAATATAAGAGATTTAAACTTTATCTCGTTGGCAGCACGAGTAAATTAACCGCCGTCCGACAGATTGAAACTTTATCTGTCACTTTGACAGTTACGTCTTCCTCGCGGTTTGATTTATTACGCGTTCTCGCTTGCGGAAATTAACCTCGCACTTTACTCAGCGTACACTCGATACAAGAGTACACCATACATATATACAGGCGCAGCGGTTCGCGCTAGGCCAACAGCGGTTCCGCGAAAAAGCGACGTCGCTCAACTCCTATGGATTTTAACACTGAATTTGACCCGGTCCGTGAGTCACAAAGTCTGTGCAGGATTTTAGAGTCGCGTTTCGTCCGGTTATGGATTCCTATTATAGCCGGCGCGCGTTATGTTTTGTTTCCGCGAGTTGCTTTACTTACTGTGTGTATATGCTCGTTCGTTCGTATATGTATATGGACGTGTGTCCCGTAATGCGGCTCTAAGTTAGCCGTGCGATATTTAGAATGAATCTAACGAGTTTATGTGCGGCGCACGTGAATTATATATGCACCTCTCTTATTTCTATGGGATCGTAGGCTTATCGTTGCAGATCGTGCAAAGGGGAAAACATATATTTAGTGTGAGAATGCGTAGTATGATGCAATGCAATGCAACGAAATAATAGGCGTACCGGTTTATAAGGTGAATGCATTAAAAACCGGAACTTTATTAGGATTAATATTACTCTTACTGGTTAACGGTACAATATGTTATGTGTGGGAATCGATAGAACTTTATTTTATTTTTTATTTTAATATATATTACCACAACGAATAATAATTATAGGTTATGTGTATCACATGTGAAAGAATTCTCTTTGATTTAACGAGTACAGTGTTGTACTGCAACCCTAACAATGGGTCCATTATAAAATATAAATCATAGTTAGCACTTCTGAAACACATAAAAAGGGCGCAAACGATTTGCATGATCAGTTCTGAATTACACGTGTTGAGAATAACAGCTATGCATGAGAGATAGTCGCGTCCAAGATCCAACGGCGGTTTCTTTTATTTAAAATCGCTCGCACTCGAGTTAAGTTCTTCATTAATTCTTTTATAATTCTATATGCTGTGTTTCGAGTTATTAACGTTAGTACATTTAGTCAAATATGTACACCAGCGACACTTTCTAATTGTACGACCTACAGGGTAAAATAGAGCCTACATGTTTAGCGTGGATGACAGATCTATGCATTAACCGGCCGCTTCGAAATGTGTAAACACAGATGTGCTGTCTGTTATTTTAAAAAAACTTAGGCCGGATTTATTAATGTGCGAAGTTGAATGCATCTATTGTACTTATATTTGTTATCTTTGCCTAGGAATAAATTTATTTGATGTTTGAAGTATTTCGAACAACTGTGGTCTTATTAAATGGTTTTAAAAGGTATTTTTATTTTACAGTTGAACTACGACTAGGAACTAGACCAAAGGCATGTTAATTATATAATAAATAGCAATATCACCGGGTTTACTACTTTTATTCATTTTACACGTATGCAAATAATAATGAACGTATCAAAATGGATCGCATGAAAATATTTAAGGTATCCAGTTATACTGAAATCAGTAAAGCATATCTCCGCCATGCTTATATTTTTTAATCTAATTGATGTCTGGCGATTTCATATCAATTTCTTAATTCGCCCCGGCTTCCTCCTTTGACATTAAATAATGAAAGAGATATAGCGAGTATGCATTCAAAACCACGATTTTTATATTAGATCGAAGTTCTACGCTCGTCAGAAATATTTTTTATTGGTTATAGTAATAGTGTGTTTTTATTAATATTATAATAACAAGATAAAATAATATTTCCATTATAAATTCCCTAGTTCCAAAGATTTTACCTCAAAAATCTGACAATATTTTTTCAAAAGAAATACAAAATTTGAATTAGTCGTAACTCGAACAGCAATGATAGGTATTAATATAAAATGCAGGTTTAAATTAATAATTAACGATTACTTTATATACAGTGACCTGCATAAATATTGCAACATAGAGGATTTTTTTTTATTATTAAAACACACTAAAACTTTTTTTGGGAGATAGGTGGTGCATGTCTAGAAATCCCAAAATCTATTTTGACACACGTCACGTGACCACTAGTATAACGGTAAATATGAAAAATATGCTGTGAATCTCCAAAAAGTGAGGTTAGATGACATGATATCGAAAAAAGTTATTGGAAAAAGTTGTTTAGAATTCAATTCTGAGGCGGTATGCAAATTTTTGTAAAGATAACTAAACGTCACTAAACGACGTGCCATCACGAAGGAAACTTCGACCTCGCCGCTAAAGATGTTCACTGCAAATGTGAACGAAACGTACGAAAGTAATTCCACAAGACCACGGCTCAACAGCCCGGAAAAACTTCTTACAGTTTTGTGAAAATACTTTAAAAAATTGAAAAATCACAATTTTCCAAATCTTGATTAATTGAATTACATATTGATAAAATTGATAAAATTGTTTGAGTATCAACCAGATTTAGAAATATTACTGCTGTTGAGCTGCTAAAAACGAGAAAATGGAAATATGTAATTCAATTAAACAATATTTGGAAAAATTGTGATTTTCATTTTTTTTCAAATATCTTCGCACAAATTTGCACACAGCCTCAGAATTGAATTCCAAGCAACTTCCTCAGCATTGAATTCCAAGCAACTTTTTCAAATAACTTTTTTGGACATCATGTCATTTAATCTCACTTTTTGGAAATTCATAACATATTTTTTAAATTTACCGCCATACTAGTGGTCACCTGACGTATGTCAAAATAAATTTTGGGGTTCCCAAACATGCACAACCTATCCCCAAAAAAAATTATTAATATTTTAATAATAATAAAAAAATCCCATATGTTGCAATATTTATGCCGGTTACCGTATATATATTAATTTTCATTATGTTAATATCGAAAAACGAAGCCGCGGCGTTTTAAAAATAGATATGAAAACAATCATTATGAATCAATTAGATTAAAAAACACAAACATATTTAGTAAAGCTGTAGGGATGTGTAAAGAAAACAACATCTGTTCGTATACAATATTATATTTAAGGTAAGCAACTGAAAAACTTCGAATTATGCTAAATTAGTATGCGCCTTTGATGTATATATTTGCCTCTATTTTATAATTTCAATGTTTTTCTATGTTTACTTACTGCCTTTTTCTTTACATTTAAAACACAGAGATCGCACATCTGTGTTTATATATTTCGAAGACGGCAATGAATGCATAGATCCGTCTACTATCCATGCTAAACATATAGGCTCTATTTTATGCTGTAGGTCGTACAATTTGAAAGTGTCGCTGGTGTACATTGCACGTATTAATTACACACAATTTTGTGATTCTTGAAGGCGCTGAATATAAGGTTATCTTACTTAGGGGCTAATTATATATTAATTCTTTACTTACATGATGTACTCAAATAATCTGCGTTTAAATAAAATAATCCACTCTCCTAATCGTAACTATAATTCCAATTTTACAATTTTTTATTAATTACAGTTTTTATTTATTCCTCCCAAGATCATATTTGTATACAACGTCAAATTAAATTTCATGTGAAACGTCAATTTATTAAGATCCTAAGAATTAAAACACTATTTCAGAACATTTGATCAATTGTATAATTAACAATACATTTAGGTATATTTACTAACATTAATTTACGTTGCCTCGACGGAAAGTTACATTAGACGTTTGTATTTCGCGCCTTTTATCATTATTATCTGGTTATGTTTAGTAACTTTCACCACTACCGCAGGATAACCACACATAATCAAAATCGCATCGAACATAACCTGGAAATTGCACTTCCAAACACAGTTTTTATTACTTTTTTTCCATTTCCTAGAAAAATGAATGCCCGCTTTGAACTCAGAGACATGCTCTATCTGTTAATGTGTACATAAATTGACAAATCAGTGGGCGACATAAGGAAATCTTACCCATATAACTTATACCAAAATAGCCAAATTTAAATTTACCCCCAATTATTTTTAGTAACTTCAATGTTGAAACAAAAAATTCCCTACCATTTTGCACTACATAAATATAGTTTATTTTTATACTTTTTATTATTATTTTAATACTTTTACGTTAAATTCACTAAAGATAAAAAAAATTTTACCATCAGAGTGTTAGCCTTAAAATCATTCATGAAACACCCGGTATAATATCTATTTACATTAACGATTGCCATGATTTTTAACTGTTATAAAAGGGCAGAATGTTGTGTACCAAAATAAAAAAATATATCAAAGAAACTCCAGCAGAAGTTTCTTCACTCATTAAACCTTTTCCCAACGTTCTTCTTATAATATTTTAAAAACTACCTCCGGATTAAGTCATATTATAAATATTTCTTTACATCAGTCACTTATATAACTTCCATTTATTATGGCTGTCGAAAACACTTTACACTTTTCGATAAACCTGGTTAGCAAGTCAAGTCAACTATGCAATCATTATATGTTAATGTAGAGTTGGCAGCCCTGAAATACGATTAGCGATGCCCATCTTATTTGGCATTAAAAAGATTTTACATCTGATTTTTACGACATCAATAAAAAAAACGACGATTTTCCATTTTATCTTTTTCATGTTTCAATTCGATAACAGACATGACAATCTGTATAGATGACATCATAATAATGTAAAATTTCCGCATACAGTTTAATAAGTCATTATGGTGATTCAATAATGCACATGTCAAGATATTTGTGTAATAGAAACACATTCCCCGATTCGGTTATCTGTAATAATAATCTGTGTTGTGGCAATACCTTCATTTGCCGTGTTATTAGTTATTTAGAGTTAAAATACACGAGCTTTCAGGTGTCCTATAGATAATAGAATGGTATCAGACAATTGTTAAATTTGCGAAATGTGGATGCGCAACATCTATTGAGTGTCATAGTGACAAAGTGGGGTAATTTGAGGTTATGTTACAGTGGTGTATGTGATAAATTGGTAATGCAAATTGAATTTATTATTGAAATGTGAAATACAAGATATTTGGAGCGATTGAAATCAGCAGTTATTTTGTATATATACGTAATTGCATAAATCTTTGCGTATTATTGTTTCCATTATTCTATTTTAAATAAAATATCGGTTTTAAGATTGTGTAAAAATATCTACATACCGCAAGTTCACCTTAAAAACCGCAGAATATTTCACATCAAGGGAATTACAAATATTCAAATATTTAAATGTAGTTTTCTGAACACGGTATTTTGCCTTGATCGTAACGACATGTATGTAATTATCCATGTAGCTATATAAAGAATTTAATAATATATACTTGCAATAACACTACAATGTTCAAAAATTGGCTAAGAATCAATGTAATATTGTATGCATATTATTTTTGGTTAAAATAAAATAAATTCAACAGGATACGTATTGCCTTGGTTTACGCTATTTAAACGATAAAGTTTGTTTTTGTGTACTTAATATAATTATTACAACAATCAACTTGAGCAATCGCAACAAAATACATATGATCCTTAGCAAATGTTGAGCAATGTATTGAAATTTTTCAATAATAAATGCTTGTATAATAGAATCTTGATTTTGTGTGATGCTAATGTTTGTCACTAACAGAAATATACTTAACTTTATAAGACAAAAACAAAAGGCTTCGATTGTTTACGACAGTTTTTCGAATGTGTATCGTTGCGTGCTGCTACATTTTTTTTTATTTCGTTTATTTTGCATCTGTCAGTGTGCGTAGCAGCGGTGTATTCGTTGCACATACACGAAAAACATCTGTCGGGTTCACGCCACAAGGTATTCAAGGTATGTATAATAATAACAGGTATTAAGTACCTACCTGTACCTATTTAAATTTTTCGTTGGAAAATTTAGAGCGTGCACAATTATTTCTTATTTACGATATAAGGGGTCATATTGTATTCTTTTCGGAGACTAGGACAGCTTGATGAGCAAGCCAACTCCTTATCAAGAAATAAATATAACACAGAAAGAAAATGTGAATTTTCAAACAATTATAAAGTTTTGCACAACAAGTTGTTGAACATATAGGGATGAGTAAAACTTGAATTAAAAGTTTCTCAGTATAAAAAATTCTCGTTTATAACTTTTTTCCACTCCATTATATGCAATTATTATATTTACTATAGTTGTAAAATGTTGTAAAACATTTCACGATATTTTCTACAAGATTGTTCTACAGTATTTTCTAACAATTTTATTGCTTTTTTTTTTGTAACTGTGGCATACAAAAGTGCAGCGAAGTTAGCAAAATTGAGATGATAAGTAAAGAATTATTTTACTACCAATGATGAATCAACCCATTTTTTATAATCACAAAAGTGCTGTTTACGAGTTTTTCCTATGTATTGATTCTATATTGTGTTGTATAAGTGATATAAGAATTTGCATACTTTAACGCATTCTGGTTGACTTGATGAAATGACAGTTTATTCATCTTTTGCATATGGATATTGATGAAGAGAGATTCCCTTGGGGGTTTTAATTTTTTATCCATGAAATAATCACATTTGGAATTCCTAATTCCTTTTTTTCTTGTTGCTATTGTCTAAAAAAATTAATGAAACTTCAAACTATCCGAAGCTTAAACGAAAATGACTTGGTTTTCTGATTCTTGAATGGCAAGTAGGTATGATGCGAACAACGTTCTAGCAAATTTGTAATTTTTTTGCTTAAAAACCTGGTTCAATTTTTATTCATATCTAGAATGCTTAAAATTCGAAAAATGGCTTAGTGGATAATTGTATTGTAAAAATATCCTAAGAACAAACAATTAGAATAATATTTGGGTATTTTGATCTGTTCAATTAAACTTAATAAACATCTTGATATTTCGTTATTATTTATAACATCGCCAGAATGCACTAAAAATAACAATACAAAGGTAAACTGGAACAATATATGTATAAAATTACTTACAAAATTGTAGTTTTAAACATAAAATGACAGCTGACAAAAGTCAAAACAGGAAAAATAATAAATAGTCACAACATTTAAATGCAAAGCAGGATTAACAAAAAAATTGTTTATAGTTTGTTATATATATATAAAATAAATAGAAAGATAAATATTGATTTAAAATTTTGCAATAAATACTATTTAATTGATTTATATCAATTTTGAAATTAATAGCATTTTTACAGTTTTTTATATTTAGCATTTCCAAAAATAATCCTTTTTTGTAACTTAATTCTAAATCAAGGCCAATGGAAAGGCCATATAATTAAAACTATATGTTTTAAGATTTTGGACATGTAGATGAAATAAGGCAATGAAAAAAAAATTAATTCGTCTGATGGTTCTGCTTTGCATTTAAATGTTGTAACTATTTATTATGTTTCCTGGTTTGACTTTTGTCAGCTATCATTTTATTTTTACAACCATAACTTTGTAAGTATAATAAATTACTTTATTGTAATTTATATATTGTTTGATTTACCTTTGTATATTTTTATTGCCCCTCTTATTAAACAATTAAAACTTTAATATTTTGCTGTATACGCATATATCTTTTGTTCGAATTTTTATTTTAACGTAGCTATAAAAAAACATGTTCCATAAAATGCTCATTTATTCAATAAAAAACTCGTGGTTATGCTAATTTCACTTTCAAGTTTTTTAATGGTTTTAAAAGTGTTTTACGAAACTAGTTTTTTAATGTACTAGAATAGCTTCTGGCAAGTAAAATGTTCTAGAATCTATAGAATGTAAAATTAGCAATTCATATGAATAAAAAGCCGTAATCCGTGATGATAACTTATAAAATGAAAAAATAAAATTAATACAAAAATTCGCTGTAGGGTGTACTTATAATATCGTGATTCCAGTGAAGAATGGAAGAATCAACTCATTTCCGTTTGAACCGCAAATAATAAAAAATTATTGACTATGTCAAAAAATGCGATTTTATGGCTTACACTTAATTTCAAAATTTTGTCAGGCGTCCGACCGCATTTTCTAACAACACCCCTAATTCACTCTCCTTAAATCAACCTCTCTTTAATTTGAATTTTTCTTTAAATCGAATTCATAATTTTGTATGCTCAACTGAATGGTAAATAATCCATTTGTAATAACAATTCCCTAATTCGAAGTCTCTCTTAATACATTCAAAAATTACGACATTTCATAAAAATTTTAAACCAATTATCCTATCTCCAAATCGAACATCAGTTTTCACAAACTTTCTGAACAAGGAAGCATATTTTGATCAACAAACAAATCTATAGCGCAGTTTTCAAACAAACGAAAAGTTCGGAGTGTTTTAAACCTCAGTAATTATTTTTTTTTTATGATACATATAACTCTATTTGAAGTGTATGTTATAAGACTCTGCTTTTTCTCTTTAGCTATTATACCTACATACTACAAATTAATATATCATTTTTTGTTTCACTTATTTTAATTCAAATTCTCCCCAATTTCAGCAAATTCGAATACTACATCAAAATTCTATATATAATATATGTAGAGTCAACTATATATATTCCTATAATTTTATTTACCCTATGGGTTATAAATGTTAGGTAAATTAGTTGTTTGGATGTGTGATTCATAATTTCCAATTAGAAACTGTTAATATCTGTATTACAAACAGAGCTCTTTTTCATTGCCGTAGTTAAAACAAAAAGGATATTTATTTAGTAAACAAAGATGGTGTTTTTGATATAACGATGTAATTAACGAGTCGTTAGTTCAAATATATGTTATGGGAGTATATATACAATATACTAATTAAGAAAAATCTCAGCGTTTCTTTTTTTTTACATGACTAATGAATTAAAATTTATTCTATGTGAAAATGGCAAAATTGTGCAAGAATGATTAGAACTTTATTTAATTTATGTACTTCTTTTTTTTTTAGTTGGCAGTAATTATAATAAACCAATTATTTCAGTCGTTAATTACTGTTAAAGTGTGTATGTACATATGTAATAATAGATATCTAACATGCTTTTTAATTACCACGTAAATTTGACACATTTAAGTACAGAGTTTTGTAAATGAGCAATTCAAATCATTACGTAATTGTTGCAATCTACGTCTAAATTAAATATGTGAAAATGTTTAATTTCCACTAATAGCAAAGAAAAGAAAGCAGTCTAAATTAGTTACAATTTCTTTATTTTTAATTACCCGCTTTCACTTCTCAAGAAAAAATTGAGTGTTACTATATTTTCTTAAATACATATTTAGATTCATTCTTTACGTCTTTTTTCAACTCTTTCCTCCTCACCGTCATTCAGCGAGCGCGAAAATGACAGAAGAATGCAAGGTTACAATGTCAATTGTAGCTTTGACTCATTCATCAATATACAAATGTGTTGCCGTACGCCGAATACCTCATCGAATATTACTCGTGTCAGAATCGGCGAGTATCTCCTCTGTTCCTGCGCTGGAAACATATGATTGTAATAGCGCGTATGGCAGCGTGCGAGATACAACAAGTTTGGTAGCTGGCAAGGTCAAGAATATCTTGACAAATCCTATAAGAGAGGATTTAAGTCTATCAAAATGTCTCCGCAGGTGACTGTTTAATCAAGTTGTTGCAATAATTCGCAATATCATAAAATTATCCATTAGCGTGACGCTAATTTCAAATTTAAGCCAATGACAGCTGTCAATGTCAATACTTTATCGATTGTCACATCGATCACAATCGTGTTTTGTTTATTTCATTCATGGAAATTCTTTATTTTTCTAGTACACGCGTAAAACATGCAGCAATAAAAGAAAAAAACATCAACATACCCATCTTGAATAAAATAGTATTTTCCTCAACAACTAACAAAGATCAGCCCAAGGGTGATGGCACACACACAAAACAATCGTACGATCGAGTGAAAATCGATAGGAAAGCGCACGAAACACCGGGGAAAATATTCGTTCGTCGCGGGCGCACAACATGCAACTCTCAACGCATTCGATTTCGGCGATTAACATAACCTCTCTGCTTCGAGTTTCGTCGGCGACTGAAAATTCCGAATGATCGCCGCCTTCTTTTACATCGCCCCACTATCCCAGTTATAATCCGCGGCGATACGAACGGTAAGCGGATTATCAGAACAGAAAGGCCGCTAGCGCGGTCGGCTCCTTTGAGCGTCTGACGTTTGCCGCACAGCGGACTGTGAGCCGCGCTAACCTCGACCAATGGGAGGTCGCGACGCGGCGGTGGGGCACCGAACGGGCGTGGCTTAGATAAGTTACGAGGGGGTTCGATTTGTATCATTGATTTTGTTCGGAAACGAGGGCTTTTCGGGAATTGACTGGGGTGGTATTTATTTTTATTTTCGTTTGTGAGTAGATAAGGTTATGTAAATTGAAGTGATTTCACTTCTTTTTAGAGTCTCTTTCAATAGCTAATGTAGAATATGTTAAAAAGGAATGTTATTGAGTAAAATTTGAATTTACCTCACATGATCAACATGAAAATAACCCCAGAAAAATGTTTTGTAAGCTAATTTTCGAGATAGGTGTTAAAATTATAGAAATGAATTATAAAATGTGATTGGAAAATGATATTTTATCCCATTTAATTACTGAAATTTATGTTGCTAAGTTTATTTACACATATTGTATTATTTAGTTATTTACAATAGTTTAATCCAGGAAACTAACATTACAAATAATCATTACTTGTAAAACTATCACCATGTAAACAACGAAAACAAACATAGTAATTTAAAATCTAACATATTATTTACAAGTAATCATTTCTATCTATTAAAACAATGTTTTCAAATGTGTAATACCCTAATTATTATTATTATGACATTTAATATTATTTATGATTAAGACAAATATATTTGTCGAAACGTAAAAAGAAAGTTTCATTTTACTTAATTCTTACTAAGCCGCTACAACCAAAGAAAAAAGAAATCAAATTAAATAGTATACACGGCTAAGAACACAAATACAATACATTACAAATAAGTACATACCTACACCTACACTGTTGAAAATATTACGGTGTTGGCGTTAATTTTGCGCTAGTCAAATATTTTAGTGTTGATTTTTACAAACTTTGCCAGACGAATTGACTACATGTGTTTAGTAGAACAGAAATTACTAGAATTTGGTGTGAATTCTTTGTTCAGATATGAGAATTTACTATTTTCTCTAGACATTCAGAAGCATCAACCAATCAGAATTTTTCCCTCGAATAGAAATATAGAAACCCCACCTAATCTAACACAGTATTGCATTATACGCACCACCTGAATTGCACGTGTATCTGTTTCGAGTTGTTTCTGCGTATTAACATATCCAAACAACCACCAAATGTGACTGACCTGCAAAGGTAACTTGTGTTATTAAACGTTAATTCCAGTGGGCATCAAAAAATTTCAACATCTTAAAGATGTATTGGGAACAACTATTTACGTAATTAGTTCAGATTTGAATCAAATAGCATAAACTTAATTTTATAATGGTTCTCAAAAAATCATTTTAAAATTAGTACGTTTAGTTGAAACCAAAACTTTTGAATGAGTGATTCTGTATATTTATAATTGAGAAAACGCCTTAAAGAGAGAATATTATAGCACTAAGAAATAGGAGTTGCATATTAAAAAGACGTTGTGTTTAGAAAACGGTGTTAAATCATCCAATAGATCGCATTCATTTAGTTAAACAGCTAGTAAATTTGTCTAGTCTAGATCAAATAAAATGTGACTAGAAGTATATCATAATTCCACGTATTAGTTGGACAAAATAACCCCTTAGCAATAGACAATACTTGACTATCTTTGTTCGTCAAATTTAAACTTCTATAGTTCTCGACAAAATAACACGAAAACAGTGTGGACCTCTCCTGACTATTAAATTAGTCAAAAAAGTGTTAAAATTTTCAACAGTGTAAATTAAGTAAAATTGAAAAATGTATTAAATTGTTTCTATTCAAATTTTATTATATAATTCATATTCTTTTAATACGACATTTTTCGGCGTTTTGCCATCATCAAGTATTAAAAAAACGCCAATGGAAAATATAAAGATAAATAAACCGAAAGATAAGATTTGTCATTAAGAATTCTGGATCTATAACGCTAAATCTGTTGTATAACAATAGTAGAGGCGCATGATAATTGTTTTAGCTACGGTAAATTCATCAGAATAGATGTTTATAATAGCATAGATATGCACTAATAACTAGGAGTATTAGTTAGATGGAAGAAAAAGCTTTGTGCCTGCGTTCAGTATTTTCCGCTTGGTGGTATAGTTCTAATTCCATATGCTGATCTCGCGGTTAATCTGTTACAATTATAGATTATCTGCACAAAACATGCACAAGCATTACCTTCAGGTAATTAACTGATGTTTTATAGTCTGAAAATGGGGAAATAAAGAATTATATATACTTATAATCAGATAAGTAAAGCTTTTTCATAAAATTAATTCCATCAGTAACTCAAATTAAAGCAAAATTTGAATTATCTCCTTAAAATTAATGTAATTTCATCGTGAGGTGTATATAGATACTGTAGCCTGCTTTCCCAAATTTCCATTCCATGTATTTTTTGCATAAATTAGAATAGTAGTTATGCTCATTGAAATTCTAATAATATGCGAATAAATTTGCTTAAATTACAATATCTAATTACGTAGATGTTCCACTAAAAATACATGAAATGAATATTAAAATATGCAGTGTAATTAAGGCCATATAGAAAATGCAATATATTATAGTACACAATAAAAAAAATAGGTAATTTTTCTTGATAAACATAACTTTTTTTTTGATAATTCCCGGATTGGATGCGGGTAAATGTAGGTACAGAAATTTAAGGAAAATTTCAAAATGTTGGAATGCGAAAATTTCGTTTCCTCTCTAAAATTAAGAAAAATATTAATATCTAAAATTACAACTGAAAATAAAGTAATTAAGTAATAGAAATGGAAGAAAATTCGTATATATACCAAATTATAAGATAATTTTACTATTAAATTGAAATTTTTTTAACAATTGAAAAAGTTTTAGGTTTAAAATTTAAAAGTTAATAATTTTAAAATTAAAGTTGAAAATCTTTAAAAATATTTTTTTAAATGTTACAAAAGCAAAATTTTTAAATAGATAATACTTACTAAATGTCAATCTTCGTATTATATAATATGATGTGTTGAAATAAATTATAAACCTAATGTTTATTACGACGGGGAATCCATTCGAGCAATCGATTTATTGGTGGCGGGTGATCTTGGTTTTGTGGCGTAATAAACGGTGGTTTTATATCTAAATTTTTGTGTTATTTCAACGAGTTTTAACAATATATAAAATCGATGAGAGAAAATGCGTAATTTGATAATACGAATTAAAATACAAACGAACACAAATAACACATTAAAATGCAGGTAAAAATTAGCACAGCTATCAAACACAACCAAACGAAAAACGAACCAAGGACGTACTGAAGAGAATTTGCGTATTCATTTTAGATGGATAATGAGTATGACTTTTTTTTGTATTTTTGTAAGAGCAGTTTGATGAGAAAGAGAAAAGTAGGTAGTTGTATTAAAAAAAAGTTTTGACACTTTTTCAATTCGAAAGTTTAACTGTAATTTTCGGACACGCTGTATAATGTTTTCGAAAAATTCATTCGGTTTCGAATGCTACCCTATACGGTCAACAATTCTACAAATTTTCAATTTTCGAAGTTAAATACCTTTACAGTTATAGAAGTTCAGATGCACTCGTCCATCTGTCAAAAATTTTAAAAAAATGCAAATATTTCAAATATGGTTGAAAATAAAAACAGTTATTTTAACAAATTTACTTTAGATTTGAACGAGGAATCAAAAAATGTAATAATATATAGGGTGTTTCATTTAAAATAATGAAATTGACAGCCACTTCCGGTGCAACCGAATGCGCTAGATTATTAAAAATATTTTAGTTCAATAGCGCAGGTCGGCTTTTAGTATTACATTTGCGAATTTTTCAGAACTTTCATAAATGCTAATTCTCGTTCACATCCTGTATAACACAGAGATTCAAAATGATTATTTAATTCCGCTCCTATTAGATACGTACAGGTGTAGGTATATGCCGCGTGTTTGTAATGGAAGTTTGAACTAAGTCAGTGTTGGACATAAGAAAGTAACGGATTCTGTCATAAAATAAGGAAAACGTAACCTATTATTTGAACTCGCATTATATAAACGACTATGGATTGGTGTTTCTGCTTGTAAAAATGAAATGTAATTAATTTAACTTTACTAAATTATGATTTTACAATTCAGTACTAACTGGTGTTTAACTAAATTTATTTATAATTTTAAATTATAACATACATTAGTATAATTATTAAGTAGAAAAACTGCATCTTTCAGTTCTTCTATGGTATGCATGCGGTTTCTATAGACCCTATTTTTTGATAGCCGAACATGAAGTAATCTAATGGGTTAGATCAGGCGATCTTGGTGGCCATCTTTGTGCTCTAATGAACCTGTCAGCAAAAAAACTGTTGAAGAATATTGGCAGATTTGTCGAGCAGTATGTGCTGGAGCAACTTATCGTGCTGAAAAATAACCTGCTTCAAGCTCATTTTCTTGTAACTCTGCAATAAACAATTCCAACATCTGTTGGGTACATTGGGCTGTTACAGTTTCCTTGAAGAAAATTGGCCCTATTATTCGTTGCCTGGACACTAGCTAACCAAACTCCAACTTTTACGGATGCAATTGCGTTTCTCGAAATTCGTGTGGATTTCTGCAGATCAGATACAATAGTTTTGTAAATTGATATAGTCTGTTAGATAAAACCAGGCTTCATCCGAGAAAAATAATTTTTTAGCAAGTCATCGTCCCTTAAATTGTTATTAACCAATGACAATATTCCAATCGCCTATCGTGATCTAATAGTAATATTCCTGTACCGTAGAAACTTATAGGGATGAAACTTTTTTTGACAGCTCATTGCGCTGAAGTGTATGATAAGCCTATAAAATTATGAAATGTAATAAACTATTTCACTTAATATTAATATTGATTTTTTACCTGTTTGTTGAGCTACTACCACAGATAAATTCCCTTATTTTCTTACAATATTCAGAAACAGTATTGTTGGTGATATTAGATGTAAATATAAACGATTTGAAAAAAAATTATAAAATAAATAATCGAAAGATACTACAACACGCACGCCAATGTCGCTGAATGTCAAGAAAATTCATTTAATGTATGAAATTTGTATGTAGCTAACTTCGCTCATTAAATTGGTAATAAGTATAGATAATTTTTTCGGAAAACAGTTTTTTTCTTACGACAATCATTTTGAATCACATGGTATGAGTACAAAAATTGGTGTAAAGATGGCGGTTCTCATATTTCACTACACTAAATTTCTATACTCGATATAAGTTTTCTACATGGCAGGCATGACATAGCTAGCAAATGTTTACCTATTACTTTTGTCAGATAAATATTTCTGTTAACACAACAGTTTGCCCATTGCATGCAGGTGCCTTTGATTTTTGCAAATAAACCACCTAGGAGCAACGGGCAACTGGGGTGCAATGGTTTTGGGATAGGCATTAGAAATTTTCATATTTTGTCTTTTATGCATTAAATAAAGATTAAATAAACTTTGCTAGGGTACTTCCATTTCAACGATAACTTTCTTTTTGTTAGGAAAAAAATCGGAAATACTGATTTTTCTTTGTTATTTTATCCAAAAATATTGGAAAAGTCACCCACGTTTCGAAATTTCACAAAAAATATTCTAGGTTACATGAAAAACCTTGGAAAAACTACCTATAGTTAGAAGTATTACTTCACAAAAATCTGTACGGTTTTAAGGGCAAAAAAAGCACAACGCGAGAAGATAGGTTACGTTATCTTTGGGACGGACGTTTCAGCGGAAAAAAAAGTGTGTATTCCTTTTACCACTGTGCTCTTTCGATCTGTATAGTTTTATTATTGAAATCGAAATTTTACCATCAATTATTTTTCTCCATTTAGACCAAAACCTACGCTACTGATTACAATACTTTAGCCGCAACATCCAAATTAACCCAGTCAGAGTGATTTCTACCGCCTTGTTACATGGCACCATCAAGAGGTTTTCCTTCAACGCGCACAACGAGCATCTTATGCAAATCTTTGGGGGATGTGCCGGGAATTCTTGGTAACGTGCAGTACTAGGGCGTTATTTATGGCACGCAACGTTGTCGGTTGACCCATCGCGCAGAGAACGTCTGTTTAATATTAATATGAGCGGGTAGACGGTTTGTCGGTCGCACTCGGTACCTAGTCTATTGTAGAGAAAATTGAATTAAAGTACGAAGGAACTATGTCAGCATCGAACAATGACTGTGAATTATTGATAAATGAAGTAAGTGGAAAATTGGATGGGAAACTTAGGGGTCGATATTAGGGAAGACTTTGAAAACTTGGAAAGCGAACTCTATAATACATTATTAATTAAGAGGAACCGTAGGGTGAATATGAATTTTAGATTATATTTGCTGTGTTTAATAAGGACTATGCGAAGAATTTATTAGATATAATTCTAAATTGCTACTGAAAATATAATTTTAACAATATTTGGTCTGCTTTAGTCTAAAGTGACATAGCAAATTTAAATAACTCTTTGAAAGTGCTGAAAGTAGATGTTGCTTACATTTCTAATAGAAGCAAGTTTGTGCGAATTGAAGCACAGCTTATTAATTATTTATAGATATCAATGAACCAATTTATTCGAATATTTTCAAGCATAAATTTTAAAAATATTTTCTTTTATTATTATAGATTAGGTCCTGTTTTTTTTACAGCGTTTTTAAAATGTAACAATAAGATTAAAATAATCAGAGTAATTATGTTATAATTCTCATGTTGGATTATAAAAAGAAAACCAAATTAAAAACCGTACTTCTTTATAGATATAAAAATTCAAAATTTTTTTGCAAGTTTGATGAAGAAGATATTGAATTTATTTTATATTCACTAGAAAACCCATTTGGTTGACTCAACCAAACTTTAGTTGTATTGACTAAAATCTTTGTTTAAATATGGACAAACAAATATATTGTTGGGCGAAGCAAATAATTTTCTTAATAAAATTTGTTTAATTAAAAAAGATAATAATTCAGTAAATAACCGTTAAAAAATTGAAAATTTATCAAATTTATACTATTCAATAATTTAAAAAAATTCGTAAATATTAAATTACAATATTGCAAAGTGCATATATTTTATTTTTTGCATATCTTTAATTATAGTCTATATGTAGACGTATTACACTAATTGAAGTTAATTAGCGCTAATTAGTGATTGCATATATTGCATATTTAAGCTTTTTTTTATTCTTTCTATTAGTAAAAATTCCTAGTAATTCCTAATGTAGATCGACAACCGACAATTCTCAGAACGATAAATCTTTTACATTGGTTTCTCTAGTACTTTTTTCCAAGAACTGCACGTGTTTAATTTCGCCTAGCAGACGGGATGACGGGTAAATACGTTTTATTATTATTAATTTCCAAATAAACTATTCATTCATTGAATACATTTGAGCGAAACAGCATGTAATTGTGTTACGTTTTTAAATACTGTGCGTACATACAATGAGTATAGCGAACAAAATTTCTTTATGGATTAAGCCATATCCTGAACTGGTAAAGAATGGCGACAAAATATTTTGTCGAGCCTGCAGTAAACTGGTAAGTTTAATTTTACTAAAAGCTTTACAATTGTTTTTAAATTCTTTAACTTTTGATATAAAATGACAATTGTTGTTGTAGGTGTCTTCTGAGAGAAAATACCTGATTGATGAACACGCTAAAACTCCATGACATATTGGAAAATGTGAAAAACTAAAGCGATCCGCATGTGTGCAGCAATCTATATGTCAATGTGTAGCATCAACTTCACGAAACTCAGAACAAGAAGAATATAATACGGATCTGTGTAACGCAGTAATTTCGTCTAACATACCATTAGCAAGATTAAACAATGTTAATTTGAAATCATTTCTGCAAAAAATATTGCAAACATAATATACCTGACGAAAGTACCTTACGGAAAAATTATGTCATATCTTGCTACCAGCAAACAATAGCAGAAATTCAACAATTGGTGGGGAATAATTTTATTTATATCATGGTAGATGAAAGTACGGATAAGTGTGGCCGTTATATTGCCCATTTGTTAATAGGAATTCTTCATGAAGATATTGTAGGTAAATCATATTTAATTTATTGTAAAGAACTTCAAAAAATCAATAATGTGACAATTGCCCAATTCGTTCAAGAAGGTTTATCAAATTTCTTTTTACCTGGAAGTATACTTTGTGAAAAAATTTTACAAATGTTGTCCGACGCTGCACCATACATGATAAAGGCCGCGCAAAATTAAAAAAAAATTTATAGTAACATTATTCATACCACTTGTTTAGCTCATGGGTTCAATCGTGTAGCCGAAGACATTAGGAATCAATTCCTTTGATTAATGATTTAATTAGCAATGTCAAAAAAGTATTTTTAAAAGCACCTTTACGAATCCAATTTTATAAGGAGCGACTTCCCGGTGTTAAGTTGCCTCCTGAACCGATTATTACGAGATCGGGTACATGGTTAGAGGCTGCAATTTTTTTCGCCGATAATTTTGAAGGAATAAAAAATGTAATTCTTGAAATCACTGCTGACTGCATTGCTCTAGAAAATTGTAAAAGATAGTAACATCAACAGAATTGCTACAAAACCTTTCGTATATTAAGTCAAATTATAGCTTTGTTTCAAGTTCCATTCGTAAACTAGAAACGCAAGGATGTCGCTCTCGGAATCAGTCGAAATAGTAGACGAATTTGATATGCTATGTAAGAAGGTTAAGGGTACAATAGGTAATTCTATATACGATAAATTAAAAAAAGTGATAAATAAAAATGTGGGGTATTTGAAATTGAAGAAAGTTAAGAAAATTTTGGAAGGTGAACAGTACACGATTTCGACTTTAATTTTAGTTTAGAATGTATTGGCAAAGTTAAAAAGTGCACCAATTACATCTTGTGGATGTTGAAGAAGCTTTTCCATTTCGAAACATATGTATTCTGATAGAAGACAAACTTTCTTTACACAATTTTGAAAAACATTTAATTATAAATTGTTTTAGAAATATGTTGTGAGAAAATTTTGTGCAATAAAGTTAATGTTTAAATTTCTGCTCTTATTTATTTTATGTAAAAATTTTGCATATTGTCGCAAATTTTTTGCATATATGCTCCAGGTTCATGCATATTCTCTCAAAAATCGATGCATATATTCCACTTTTTCTTTGCATATAATCCGGTCTCTATTTATAATATATACGAAATCAAACTTGGCTAAACTATTCATATAACATAAAGAAAAACATTTTTTTTATACTATCTGCCATTATCACATGTCATCCGTTAAAGTTATACACAAATTTTAAATTATAATTACTTTATAAAGAAAATTTACATTAAGGTAATGATAATTCCATTTTCATTATATCTTATACTGTTATTACAGTATTATACATACAAAATAATTTCTATATTTTTGATTAACGGACAAGATTATTAATTTCTAATATACCAACAGTGTTCTACAAATCTTTAATAAAGAGTCATTCTGATTCGAAATTACTAGAAAGATTGGAATCGTCCACCGTTTTAATTATACGATGTCCTTGCGTCCGTTTTAAAACCGCGTTTTAATACCGGTGCAATTAATTAATCGCCGCTGTCGCGATCATCACAGTCATTATCCGACACGTCCTCCGACAGTCGAACCTCGAACGCGCCGATCCGCGTTGCATAATGATACTCATATTAACCGATGGGGAACTCGCGCGGCGCGTAATCGGAGGTTCGCGTTCTCCCGCGGTCAAGCAACCGACCGGAACAAATTCCGCGGACATCCGTTCGCTGCCGAGCGGTTGGAGCGCCGCCGCCCGCCGCTTTCCCACACTGCCTCTGTCGTGTCGCGGCCGATATAGTTCGAATATTCCTGGATTATATTAAAATTAACGACCTCGCCGGCGCTCGGAGGGTGGCTAGCAAACCGTGACGCGCCGACCGTACGCTTTTACGTTCGGTGCGTGAATATTTGAATATAATGGGCTACAGAGAAGTTATTTTACAGAAATCGGATATACCGGTTTAGTTGCTACGTATTTAATTTTTTTGTTATAGAAGCGCAACGCAATTTAGAATTGATTCTATATTAATTGTAATAGAGTATTAAAATAAGAAATACATAAGTCATGATATGTATAGGTATCCATGTATTGTTAATCATTTCTTTCCCAAAGCTTTTTAAGATTGTGTTATTACATCCTTGTTTCTTCCTTAAGCACACTCGGAGAGGAAAAAATGTTTTTAAATTAATTTAACACTGTTTTCTTTGTAAATACGATGAATGCGCTGTGGACTTTAAATTAAAATTACAAACATGGTTAACATTTCACAATTTTATGCCATTCATAGTTTGAATATTATTTTCTTACATGTGGCTATAATAATAATAATAATAATAATATATTTTATTGTAGTTTGGTTGGAAAAACAATACAATACCAGTACAATACGTCATAATCAATTATCAAATACAATTTACTTGCCAATTAAGAAAGTCTTGGATGTTATAGGGTTCCAGACTACATAGAAAATTAAATAATTTCTTACGAAAAATTGCCAAAGAATTGATTATTTTGAGCTCATTTGGTAGAACATTGAAAAATTTTAAACACATATAATTTAGACTATTTTGGGTTAAAGTTAGTCTAGTTTTAGGGTAGCAGTAATCGTTTTTGTTTCTAGTGTGATAATCATGAAATAATTGATTTTGATCGAACAGATGTTTATTTTTAAAGAGAAATAATAATGACTCAAAAATATAGATTCCATATAAAGTCAGGATTTTAGTTTTTTTAAAAAGGCCCCTACATGACTGGTTAAAATTGAGTTTATATAAAGTACGTAATATTTTTTTTTTTGAATTATAAATATTCGAGAAGTATCACTGCTACCCCCCCCCCCCTCCCCCACAAGATAATTCCGTATTTTAAATGAGGATAACAGCAACCATAATATATTGCCCTAAGGGTGTGTGCGTCAACAAGATCTCGCAATTGTCGTATGCCAAAACAGACACTACTAATTTTTTTAGCTAATACATCGATATATTTTTTCCATTTTAAATGATCATCCACTACGAGTCCCAATATACGCACAGCATCCCTAACAGGGTAGGAGTTATTGTTTAATATTAGCTGACTGGGATAATTTTGATTTTTTGTTTTAAACAATATTAATTCGGATTTTGCACGATTAATTTGCAATTTGTTATCCTGTAACCATTTTTCAATGCATTCTAGAGAGTCTGAAACAGCTCTAGTTACGGTGTCCAGGTTGTCCCCCATTACAAGGAAGGAAGTATCATCTGCGTAATTAATAGCTATAAAATTACAATCGATCGTTGGACATTCAACAGCATGGATGTCGTTAAAATACAACAGGAAAAGCAGGGGTCCCAAGATACTACCCTGTGGAACGCCCTTATTTACTTTGATATCATTAGAATAGATGGTTTTGCCGTCAGTTGAGATAGAGACCGTTTGTTCCCTACATGATAGATATGACTGTATCCATGACAGGGCAGTTCCTCTAATTCCGTAACACTCGAGTTTTTGTATCAATATTTGGTGGTCAATGCTGTCAAATGCCTTTGACAGATCCAATAAAAAATTGTTATTTTTTCTAATGCTGAAATAATCTTTTCCGTAAGTTCAAGAAGTGCAGTCTCCGTACTTCTGCCTTTGACAAACCCATGCTGAAACCTGCTTAAGATGTTGTATTTAATTATAAAGTAATAGAGTCGGTTGTAAGCGATTTTCTCAAATAACTTCGAGAAGCTTGGCAATAGACTTATTGGTCGATAATTATTAAGATCGTCAGGGCAACCTTTCCTGTAATGAGGGACAACCTTTGCATGTTTAAGGCTGTCTGGAAAACATCCAGTTGTAAACGAACTATTTACAATATGCGTCAGAGGTTTCAAGTAAGCATTTATGCATTGTTTAATAAACGATATAGGGATGCCATCCATGCCCGAGGATCCGGAACCTCTCAGGGAGACAACAACCTCTCGAAATTCCTCCTCACATACAGGAAAGAAGTAGAATGAATGAGGATTAGTTTTTATATTTAATTCATTAATAGTATTTGTCGTTGCAACAGAAGGCCCGGAAAAGAGCTGATTAAAACTATTCACGAGAGATACCAAGTCCTCTACCATGGGAAAAGCAGCTGGGTTGCATCTACCCATATGATTATTAATTATATGCCACATATCTCTACTTTTATTGTTTTTTTTTTATTCTTTTTTGAGTATTATATATTATATTAGAGATTATTAATAAATCTACAAGCACTTTTAGAAGGGCTTTGGAAATTTTTACGGATGAGCCGACGGGTGAGGATGGTACAAAGGCGACTTTTACTGTTTGTAATAGGGGTATTGATATATGCAATCAAAAGTTTAAATTAGGGGATCATTGCAAAAATTTTCAGGCAGAATTGGTGAGTGCCGTGGACGCCGGCCGTTTGCTGCCGGAGAAGAATACCAGGTCTTGTGCCGAGGAATAAACCTCCTCAGGGAGGAGTCTTGCAATTGTATTAGATTGCGTATTATCAACCGTTTGCTGCCTTGTTGTACCGCCTAGAGGGCGGAATACAGCTTCCAGAGGGTACGACAACATAGTTATATCAAGCCAATTTCTATACCAGACCGCTCTGCGTGCCGAAAATGCCACACCCAGAGCCGAAGAACCGCCAAAATCGCAAGTGTTACCGCCTATTTTATTTGTTTAATAATTTATAAATTTGAAATCATAATTTATTTGCATTTTATTTAAATTTAATAATTTCAGTCAGTCAGTAGCATTTCAAAAGGGCCCCATTCATTATTTTTTTTTTTACTACTAAATAATCGTTATTTGTATGTAATGTTTTTATTTGTATATTGTCCTGCCTTCGTTGTTTTCAAATAAAATATAGTAAAGGTGAAATCAATTTTTTATTATTTTACTTTATTTAGTATACAGCGTCGTACTATATTTTAAATACGCAAAGAACCGCACGACTTGAGAGCGGTTATTTTGATTGATAAAAGATTCTCATGCTAGTTTTTTTTAAATTTATTTCAATTAAATAATATATATTATTTTCTACCAATCTTACAGCGCCCAACAAAAAATATAATATTCATAAGTAAAATAACAACCCATTAATTTGGCGTACAGTAAAAAGTGTTTTTACTGTTTCATTAAGATGGGCAGTGTTTCTAATTCATTTGCTCCCTACTATATTCACTAGTAGATATACGGCCGTTTGCACCGTCTGTGATTAACATTTTCATTAACTAATCAAAGATTAACTTTAATTACGAATTAAATATGAATAGGATTGCACCGAACAAATTTAATTAATGGTTAGTTAATCAAAAAGTTTGCGACAGAAATATAGGTTGGTAGTGCGTTAAGTTTAGTTTTTAGTCAAAAATTGTACTTATATTGGGAACAGTGTTCCATCATAATGAAAATTGCCGCTATGCGACTGCGCGATTTTAAGCGACATTTGAAAGTTATTGGAATTTAAGTTGAAGAAAATTGCTACAGAATTAGATATTGCAATAAAAAAGTTGAGTAGCAGTTTTAACATGGAAATTAATATGTGAACGCAGGTTTTTTTTTATTATGCAATTCTTTTATTTGTTTGTTCTGCAATTGCTCCAATTTTTGATACTTTATTTGACCTCTGCTATTACTTGTTAGAATTATTTTATTATTGCCATCATTTCCTTATATATTTTGTTCCTTTTATTTAATAAAAAATGGTTAATTACATACACAATATTTCTTTAAAAAAATCAAAGTGACAATGCATTTAGAGTAAATAAAATATATTTCGTTTATACAAAAGCCAAAGAAAACAAATACAAAAAAATGTTGAAAAGTTAATTTCCATATAGCAATGAATTACAAATTGTTGAAATAATCATTAATTAGTAATGCCTATGTCGCAGCAGGTACATCATCAATAGCATCATAATTAATCTCATGAAGTTAAGTTGTCCATTTAAAATTTCTTGATTTAATTTTTCCTCATTGATTTCCTCTTCACCCACATTTATGGCTATATAGTACAATACTGAGGTACCAACTATTACTGCCATAACGCTATCCAGCTTTAAGCGACAACCGTATGGCAGTATTGGAAAACATTCTTCTTAGAAACATGCTTTCAATGACATTCCGTCGTGTAATATGGCTTTCATTATAACGATTTTTCACAACTGCTTCAGAATTTAACAGTGGGGTCAATAAATATGTTTTTGAGGCATATCCACTGTCGCTTATGGAAAAGAATGGATCGTTAAAGTGTGTATTCCCTGGCCATCGTACTACGATATCCATTATTTTTAAATTAGCATCATATAAAAATTGTGAATTTATAGAAAGATATCCTTTCCTAGTACGAAATACCTCCAGGTCATTCCCACCTGAAACCACGAGTAATCCTGAAATACATTATTGTTAGTTTTTATTTCGGGAATTAATTTTTGATTTACCTTGGACTTTCTGGACCCTGTCAAATATACACTTCTTGCATGCCGCTATAAAATAATCTAAGTCTAATCTTCAAAGTGAACACTTTAATTAGCTAGCTATTTCAATTTACAGTCACAGATATTTGTAATATAACCAATAACCGCATAACATAACCTATAATCGCCTACAAACACGATGTAAACAAAGAAACTATGCTTGCGCCAACTTTAATTATGAGTAATTCGTACCTTGGGTACTGATTAAAGATAATCACGAATTAAGGATTTAATTATTAGTTAAGGAGTCGGTGCAAGGGAATTTAAACTTTAATTATGTTTAAGTTTTAATTATAACTTAATCACAGACGGTGCAAACGGCCGATAGACTAGCAAAGTTTAATAATGCCTAATGGTGTGAAACCTTCGTTTCTGTACCTACACAATTGTTATTCTATTCTTCCCATGGTGAAGAAAATTAATATTTTCGCTGCATCAACCTTATTTCAATAAATTTGGGAACCTCTACCAACACAACCCGATTATCTACATACATACAAGCTGTTTAAAGCGATCGGTGATGGATCTAAAGAAGCGCATCGCAGAGAACCAAGAATAAGGGTAGGGTTCGTGTCGTCTGGACACGGGCGCCGATCTGGCGATAACAAGTGACAAACGCGTTGCACCCAACTATCCCCTGTTATATGAATACAAAATACTATTCGTCTCTGTCGTTTCGGACACGGCGACCTCGGCGGGCCCCGCTTGCGTGTCCCCCTGATAGACATGCACGCGCGCGTCCGAGAGCATGAGAAATATGAAATAATATAACAATATCTCGAAGCGAGATCGTCTTGTCGGAGGACGAACGCGAACTGCGTTCCTTAAGAGGCTCGCCTCTCGGCAGAATGTTCGTCATCGCGCCGAAAGAGAGCCGCGTATTCCTTCGCTGACAGAAAGAACACGTGCGAAGACCGGCGTACTAATAATGGGCTCCTTCGGGTCCTCTTCTGTTGCGTGTTCAGGGGCGTGGTGGAGAAAACACGTATAAGGGTGTGTAAAAAATGCATATAAAGGTATTGTGTATGTAAAACAATGAGACCAGTTTATTTTTGTATTATGTGAAGAAATGGTACGTACGCTAAGTATTCTCAAACATAATGATTTCCAAGAGAATCGGGGAGGCTGAAAGGTGTAGAAAAACAATTTTCAATTCATATTCAGACTCTTTTTTTTTCATATTTTAAGGTAAATGTGTAAAGGAAAGTCATAATGTATCATTAAGCAGTGTTTTGTAAATACCAGTTACAAAACTCCTTTGAATTTGGGAGTTCATCCCAAAAAAATAAAGAAAAATGATTATAATTACCCTGAAAAAAACGAAATGTTGAGTCAACAAATTCTTAGTTGATCCAATAGCTTTTCAGTAACATTATTTGTTCTACCGCTATGTACAGGGTGAGCCAAATTCGATACTTTTAATAGGAAACTTATATTTCTGAAGGAATTAGACAAATCTGACCTATGCTTCTGGAGCTCGATTTTAAAAAGAAATCGATTGCTGAAGTCCATATTTTTATATCTTCTGTAATATAAGAGATACAGAGCGTTTTCGTAAAATATGCAATTTTCAAAAGCCCTTGTAACTTTTTAACTTGTGAAAATGCTTGATTTATATAAGAAATTTATTAGGACACTTTTTGACGTAGAATTCAATGCTCTAATTTGTTTTTTTTGAGATATTATCTAAGACTTGTGTTTTTTATATGGAACACCCTATATATTTTTACACTATTCAAAAGCAGATAAAATTGCCTTTAATATGATATAACACACTTGATATTTTATTTAAAGGATTTTCAAGATATTTGATTTTTTGTTTGCAATTTAACAGTATTTCAAGGTGGCTCTGGCTGTAACTAAGCAATACGCGTATTTGTTTTATATTGTCAAAATATTTTGAAATGTCAGTTTGAATGAATGTTACTGGTGGTTTTATTATTCAAGATTTCAAAAATGTATGAAAACTATGAAAAATACGACATGTTAAAGTGTTTTATAGAAGCAGGTGAAAATGCGGAAGCTGCATGTAATATTTACTATGAACGATATCCTGAAAGACACAACAACCATTCAGAGGCATGTTCACTAGGTTAAAGAAAAATTTAATAAATTTTGGATCCTTTCAAAAACCGAGACCTAAAAATTATGTGGCTCAAAATAGAGACAAAGAATTAGAGGAAATTGCCGTTTTGGGGGAAACTGTAAATAATCCACACATTCCACTCGCGAGATGGCACAAACAACAGGTTTAGCAAGAACATCGGACAAGGAAGGTGCATTACCTTTTTGCCGCGGATTTGGAGCGTCGTATGGCATTTTGTCAATGGTTTTTGGGAAAATGTGAAGAAAATCATAATTTTGCTCTAAAACTGTGTAAGGACGGATGAATGTAACGTAAGCAGTGCGGGAATTTTTTAACAGATATAATTCTTATACTGGTCGCGTGAAAATCCCCATGCTACTATTGAAATGAGAACCAAGGACGATATAGTTTCAATGTGTGGGTAGAATTTTCCGTGCCAGGATAATTGGACCCTACATATATAACGGAATTCTTAACTCCGAAAGTTATTTCCATATTTACAAACAATTCATTAAACCTCTCATAGATGAAATACCTTAAACCAATTGGAATTCGTTTACTTCCAGCATGACGGAGCACCCCCTCACAATGCTGCTCGGATTAATGATTTCTAAACCAATGGGGAAACAATTGAAAAATCTTGCGTTTAAGCATTCTCCCAATTCAAGACAGGAATTAGGGCTGCAGTTTTGCAAGCGTTCGACTCTCTATCTCCGCTTGAGTTGGTGAACTCAGTTCAGAATGTAAGGAAACTGTGTCGATTATGTTTACAACACAATGGCGGACAATTCGAACACTTACTATAATTCATAATGCTTACGTATTTTTTTGTACAGAGGGATATTCTGTAAATATTTCGTTCAAATATGTCTATAAGAATTTTAGAAATCAGCTGATTTAAATTTTAGCCATGATAAATTAAAAAAAAAAAGTTGAACACTACAAAATAAACCACCTTAGGTGGAATTCTATGCATATGTAGCGTCTAAAAGATTAATCTGCAAGACTGTAAACATGTATTAAGGATGCTTACAGACTTAATAAATAACCTTACAAGTGCTACAAATACGCACAGAATCCCACCATTAATTCTTACAACTATAGTATCAATAATGCTATTAATGGTTTTCTTAGTTTGTTGGACTTCTTATTTCTAACATTAATATTAAAACCACTTTTTTCTGCTTTGTAGAAATCTTTATTTGCTTATTTACGAGCATCCACGCCAAACAAAAAATAAAGAAATAAAAAAAACAAATACGCGCATTGCTTAGTTACAGCCAGAGCCATCTGTTAAATTGCAAACAAAAATCAAATACTTGAAAATCCTTTAAATAAAATATCAAGTGTGTTATATCATATTAAAGGCAATTTTATGTGCTTTTGAATAGTGTAAAAATGTATAGGGTGTTCCATATAAAAAGAACACAAGTCTTGATAATATCTCAAAAAAAAAACGAATTAAAAAAACAAATTAGAGCATTGAATTCTACGTCAAAAAGTGCCCTAATAAAGTTCTTATATAAATCAAGCATTTTCACAAGTTAAAAAGTTACAAGGGCTTTTGAAAATTGCATATTTTACGAAAACGCTCTGTATGTCTTATATTACGCAAGATATAAAAATACGAACTTCACCAATCGATTTCTTTTTAAAATCGAGCTCCAGAAGCATAGATCAGATTTTTTCTAATTCCTTTAGAAATATAAGTTTCCTATTAAAAGTGTCGAATTTGGCCCACCCTGTACATGTATTTTTGGAGGATAAACATCGCATAGTAATTATGATAACATTTAATACAATGTTGTTAACGGTATTGCATTTTGTAAATTTCGGTAGCGATGCTATTGAATTGATGTGTAACAATCTTAGCAACAGATTCCAAGCTGTACGGTTTTTGGGCAAAACCTTTTCCCATTAAAAGCCGACGTTCCTCAAGGTTCTGTTTCAGGACCGTTGTTGTCACCGAACATATGATGATAACATCAATCCTCTATTGTTTTAATTTTATATACAACATGAAAAATGCTGAACCTACGCATTTTGCGTTGACTTTAAAACTACTCTTCTTTCTATATTAAGTGGCTTTCTTCCAAAATTTACGAAAATCGTGTTGTTCTAAAACGGTGGTTTGGTTTCAAAGGGCTCTCTAAGATATATTATGAAGCTGGAAGCAAATCACAATAAAACTACTTTTCGCATGCGCAGTTTTACAAGAACTTTCTTGGAGGCCATAATCTATCGGAATGGTTTTTATCAAATATTCCTGATATTAGTACCTGCAGTAAAAATTATTTAGTAAATTATATATAGTACGTTCTAATTAAATTTTGATTTCCCTTGCACCAATGCTTAACTAACAATTAAATTAGTAATAATATATAAATAAGTGTTCTTTCCAATCATTTATTTTTAAATTCTCTGTCTACCGGTTCCGGCTTAAGCCATCTTCTGGACAACAGTACGTCTTAAAAGGAACTAGAAGCTACGTAAGACGTACTGTTCTGTTCGTACTGAATCAACCCATAATTAAAGTTGCTGCAAGCGTAGTTTCTTTGTTTACAATTAATGCAATATGTTTATAGGCCATTATAGGTTATGTTATACGGTTTGATCACGTTTGGTTCAGTTTGATTATAATTCAAATACCTGTAACTGTAAATTGAAATAGCTACTTAATTAAAGTATGCACTTTGAAGGTTAGGGCAAGGGACAACGGTCTGCAAGGAGTGTATAGTTTGCAGGCTTTTACAATATTGTTAGGGAGCCCAAGGTAAATCAACAATTAACCCCCAAATAAAAATACATAATTCATTTATCTATTTTTCAAGTTATTATGTGGAACTAACAATGAATGTATTTGAGGATATAGAAGAACCATATATGGACGATTTGTATGTCATAAATTTGGTAGAATTTGGCATTCCAAGAGCAATATTTCAAATACAACATTATTTTGAAAGACTGGACTATACGTCACATTTTAGAGAAAGTTTCGTGTATCAAAACCTATTATCCTAGACCTTACAAACAGAAAAACGACTACTTGATGCAAGTGATTCTCACTTCAGTCAAGTAAACGGCACGTTCATATATACGCAAAGAAGTAGTTACTTCGACGAAGAATAGTAAATTCTTGAATATTTAAATAAATATGTAGTTGATTTAAACACTTACACACTCATGTGTCGCGTACGCGTTTGCTAGCATCCCCACTGTTAGATCAGATGGTCTAAAACCACCAATAAGAATCAATTAACGTATGCGTTTGCACATGTGCAATTCCTACCATTACCGACCAACTAAATTTAAGTATTTAAAATACTTCGACGAAGAAAATTACTATTTGGTTTCAGTAATATCCCAAGAAAATAAAATATTTACACAAAAAGGTAATTACTTAAAACCTATAATATTTTCTTGAATGAAGTAAATATTTACTTGTGTTAAGTGAATATAGTCAAGAAAATGTTTTTATTTCAATTAAGAAATCGTTTTTCTGTGTGTATAATACAAAATACAAATGTTAAAATATCCGATAGATAAGAAAAATACAGCAAGATTTTTTCAAATCGCTTCATTTCCAAAAGTTCTTGGAACTATAGACTGTGCACATTTCAAAATAATATCTTCAGGTATAACAAATATTATTCAATATTAATCAAAATAGTGGTTTCAGGAAAAATGACCCGAAGTCATTTCGTATAATAGGAAAGGATATTTTTCTGTAAATTCACAATTTATATGTGATGTTAATTGATGATTATTTCAGCAATTTGTAATTCATTACTAGAAATTAAGTTTTGAACAATGTTTGTATTTGTTTTTATTGGCTTTTATGTATGTATAAACGGAATGTATTTTATTTACTGTAAATGCATTATCAGACTTTTATCTTCTTTTTTAATCGTTTACCATTTAGGAATACATTCCTCGACACTTAACGATAAAAAACGTTTTTTAGATTTTTTTTTAAAGAAATATTGTCCATATAGTTACCCATTTATTCATTAAAAAAGGAACAAAATGTAAAGGAACAAAATATATAATCAAATGACGGTAATAACAAAATAATTCTAACAAGTAATAACAAAGATCAAATAAAACAAAATTGCGGCAAATAAATTAAATTGCTCAGACCAAATAAAGTAACAAAAACTGGAGCATTATCAAAATAAATAAATAAAAGAATTACAGAATGAAAAAAAAAACAGCATTCATATATTAATTTCGATTAGATCCTTTTAAAAGAAGCAATCGAGCTTCTTTTATTTTGATATCTAATTCTGGAACAATTTTCTCCAGCTTAAATTCCAACAATTTCTTGAAATGCCGTATTCATATAGAAACAACGATGGAATGCAATTTTTAGCAAAAAACTAAACTTAAAGCACTACCAACCTATATTTCTGTCACAAACTTTTTAATTAACTAATCAATAATTAAATTTGCTCGGCGCAATACTCTTAATATTTAATTCATAATTAAATTTAATCGTTGATTAGCTAATTAAAATGTTAATCACAGATAGCGTAAACGGCCGTTGTTAGGAAATTTGGATATGAAATTTGCATTAAATATATGCAGCAAAGATTGCAAGCTTTTTACAGTATTTATTCGTTAATAATAATATATATTTATTCCTAAAGATATCAGTGATGTATATAGAAAAAATAACAATTTTACTGAAAACGAAAATCCATGTGAGCGAAGTCGTAAGCAACACTTAGGATGTCGTAAGGTTACAAGGCTGCACATGCGAACAAAACTGCCAATTTCGAACAATCATAGAACATCCTTTTATTTAAACCCTGAAAAAGCTAACGATGCAGATGCACACATACCGGAAAGTCACTTAGATATACTTTAAAAAAGCGAAACATTTCAAATAATGTGTTCCGCCCATGATAATTTAATTACCTCTGTGCTTTTGAGGCAATTACAATTAGACGTCCTCTCCTTCCGTGACTCCAACCTTAATGAGGATGGCTGTTATTTTATCCGGTAAATACAATTAAATAGACGCACTACTAAAAATAGAAACATTAGCATCATCACCACAGCAGGCGAGCGACCGTGGAGCTTTACGATTAAAAAACAAAAAGCACGCTCTTTACCGAGCCGCTTAATTAATGTGAAAATGTGTGGGAGAATGATGAGAACGACAAGGAAAACCGAACGCTCATTTGAATTTTTGAAGTAGCAATATAATTTTAAAACTTGCATAGCTAAGTACATACGATCTATACTTAAGCCAAATATATTAAATTTAGTTTCCCAGAACTTCTAGTATACAGAATGTTGATACCAACTTTTTTATTTTAAACGGACTAGTACAATATTTGGATTCGAAGTGGCGGCCCCTCGCATTAGTCATGACCCCGTAATCCATTCGGCTAATGCAGGAAGTGAAATGATTAATTGAAAATTTAAAAATATAGATAGATAGATATACACTGAGAAAAATGGGCTAAGTAAAGTGTTTACTTGATAAAAAATTATTTACAATAGATAAAGTTTTACTTGGAACTATTCTCGTTAATTAATACCTGCAACTAACCCAGTTTTCCTGATGCAAGTTGTTTACTGTAAATAGTGCTTTTATAACGGTTATTACAACAGCGTACCTAACAAGATTGTGATAAGTAACGTATACTTATGACTACTGGTACTGTATATAACTACAGCACATGGTTAGTAGAGTAACAACAATGCTGATTCGCTATTAAACTAACATATTTTTCTTAAATAGGTAACAATTGCCACAACTAGCATTATTTGAGTTTTGCTGCCCCCGGTGATTGTTTTAAACTATTCTGATTGGCTAATGAGGCGGAGTAATGAAATAGTCCCCGAGACGGCTACGCGCGCAGGCATGAGCTAGCGTCAAGTAAGAGTTACGGACATGGGAAAAGGTCGTCGAAAAAGGGTGGCCAAGGAGTACGACCATTGTAGGCCAGTTGGAACGCAAATATATTAAAAAATACCGGCGGGTTAACTCAAGCCCCATCCGTATAAAGAATCCAGCGAAAGAAGAGGTACCGAGCCTATAAGCAAATGGATGTTTCAAGATTGCAGTTTTAAACACGTGGTAAGATATTTGAATTCCCCATCATTGTGATGATAATCTGCGGCCCGCTGGTGAAGTTAAAGTGTGGGATGCCCTAGTCGTAGTGATCCGTACAGTCAAAGTGCCACCTGCAGTTAGGATACCCCGACGAAGTAGCCGTTTTCGAGGCGATCACGGACATAACCGCCACGTACGCCGACAGAGGATCAACTCGCCGAGACAACGCCCAGTGCAAAGAACCAAAAGAATTGCAAGTTTATACGCCTCGGTAAATATTATTTCTTTGTTTGTTATTAACTGTAAAAAAGGTTGCTTACAATTTTACGGGGTAATTTGGCTCATAAGGTAAAATTCTACATATCTATAATTCACATGCGGATGTATTTTTCAAAATGGACTGTAAAATTCGTATGTAATTTATATGAACTGTATATTGCCGAACGCGTTCAGTTAATAACCTATAAACCAATCACATTGCGGCGGATTAAGTAAAATAAATTAAAAGATCCTAATTGTTACCCAATTATATACAAAAAAAAATTGTCAATTTTACACTTTTAAGAAATTTTGATAGTAAACATCAATTGTACAGTGTTTTTTTCCTGTATTTCTTTCGAATTTTTATTACATCTATAACTTAATGAAAAAGTATAATATTAATAATATTACCTGAAAATGCTCGTACGCATATCATTTAGTAGCGGTTGCATAAATATCGAAGATGTGTCGGAGCTTTTTTTTCTTGGTTATCAATATCACCACAGAGTACACAGTAAGCTACTTAATAAATATTTCACTAAACTTCCTCGTTTCCTACACTACCTATAGTTGAACAACAAATTTTAAGGTAAGTATACTGTATATTTATAGCAAACCATTAATTCTATATATCAAGTATTTAGTGAAACGTGCCATTAATGATACTCTTTCCTTATCACAAGTAAATCTAAATAGCTTTATTAATTATGGAGGTGTTTAGCCTGTTATAGAATAGTTCACCCCAGCAATTACACCACTACTTGACAGGGGCAAAATCTTTGCTTACTGCAACACATATATTTTTGCTAAACTAACACAGTTTACTTAACATAAGTAACTCATAAGTTACCGGTATGATAGCAGACCGTAAGTAACTTAGATAGCTTCGTGTTAGTATCAGTGTTTAGGATCTCTTTTTTACTAGTGCTAAGTAATCTGCGCTTTTGTCCCTTATCCTATTTTACTTACGATAATTATATTTTTATTTATGATTATTAATTTTTTTCTGAGTGTGTAGATAGTTTTATTCGTGCGTGACAAAAAAAAATCGAATGCACAGTAAATTAATTAAAATAAACATTAAACATTAACGAACATACAAGATACAATGTTAAGTCGCAGTCAGACTCACACGTTATTCTACAACCACAGTATTTATATTGTTAATAAATTCCTGTATTTCATAGTAAGGTTTATCTATTAAATAAGTTTTAATTACTTTTTGGAACATAATGTCATTAAGATCTTTCCATTCAATTGGAAGTAAATTATATAGTTTTACAGAAGTATATTTAAATGAATTAATATTTTTGGCTAGTCTAAAGTGTGGGTTAGAATATTTTGTTTGTTTTGTTCCTGGTATTGTATACCGTCTGGCGATAATAAGAGCCTAAGTTATTCCTGCAGTAGATTAAGACATGTAGAAATAATGATTAGTAATCGTAAATGGTAATTGTTTGAAAGAAGGTCTGCAAGAATCTCTATTGTGATTGTTTTGCAATATTCTAATTGCTCGCTTCTCGTAAAAGTAAATATACAACTCTCCACCACTTGCCCTCCCTTCCAGAGGAGGACACCATAGCCCGCAATTGAGTGGAAAAGAGCATGATATGCCGTCAACAAGACATGGAAAGTAATAACACTTCTTAAATTTCTTAAAAAGTATATGACGTTTGATAGGCGAGCCACTAAGGCATTCACATGTGCTCCCCGAGTCAGTTTTCCTTCAAAGGCCAAACCGAGACATTTGACCAGTGGGTTATTATAGTGATCCATGCAAGGGTTTAAGTTAAAGACACTTTTTTGTGTATTATCTCTGTCGAGGCACAAATTAATACTTGTAAAATAAGTTCAGGCTTGCTAAAAGGTTCTCTGATAGATTCACTAATTGTTGTGATTTCTATAACTTATTAAAAGGTAGTATCATCGGCATATGCTATGTGTTTAAATTGATAAAATCATTGATAGCGTTTAGAACAAATAAAAAAAAATGGCCCTAAAACAGCTTGAGGGACACCATACAAATATGTTTAAAGATATGTTCATTGTGCTAAATAATACACTGTATATACTTTGAAGAATTTATGCTTTTACATTTCCCTACTAACTAATTCTATATAAAATAAAAGGTTGCTCCAGATATGAGAAAACCATCTATTCGAAGCATACGCAGCATCTCAGTCAAGGTTAGGTTTCATGAAATGGTAGTTTTGAAATTGAAAATAAATATTGGCTATGGCGAGATCAGCTTCACAAAAAAGTTTCTCATAACCAGGCGCCTTCCTAGGTATTACATGCACTACGTTTAGTAAACAAAATAACGATATACAATGTGAGATAAATGGAAAACATAAGAAAAAGGTTAACTATAGATATTTATATAAGACGTGAAAGCCGGTCTTCACGCACGCAGAAGATTACGATCTAGGGCAATCAAGTAAGCAGTAGAAATAAGACTATTAAATGGGTTATCGCAATCGCGACTTCTGGCCTGCTATCGCAATCGCGTCTGGTCTACCGTATAGTGCGTCCGCCGTTGAAAATAAACACAATCGAGATACGCGATTAATTTCCGAAACACTGTGCGCCGACACGGCAGAGCAGATGAGTTAAAACAGCGGTGGGTCCCAGCGGCAGGTGCACCGCGCGTTAGTCGATTGCCGTGGCTTCTTCCATCCATTCACTTCACAAAGTTACAGCTTCTTACTGATGTCTGATTGAGCGTTTAATAACGAATGCGAACAGCTTGGTTTTACTAAGTGGAAGGTCGCGTTTCAGAAGTAAGGTATTCTTATACGATTGCGTATATAAGATTACCAGATACTTCATCCTATGCGCTTAACATTAACGCAAAAAGAGAAATAGGACGCGTTTCAATCCGTTGATATATTGCAAACATACCTTGCGCTAGACGCACACACGAATGCAATGATTAAAATTGCCTGATGATCTGCACTTTGAACAAAAAGACAATTAATTTTAATTGCTAAATATCGTTTCAAAAATCAGCCAACAAGGTCTGCACCCATACAGGTTTAATAATTAACATATTTCAAAACAGATGCAAACATTAGTAGTCACT